>NW_020769642.1:336-16010 GCF_900518735.1 Pseudonaja textilis
TCCCCCCCCCCCCTAAAAACAGTTAAATAAAGAAAAAACAATACATCCTCATGCAAGAACTTTTCTGCTTCCGATTACCCCCATGCTTACAAGTTGCAAAGGAAACACGGAAGCAGGGAAGCGGCTGCCCAGCTCTGGAGCTCCACACCATTTTTTTTTTCAGAGGGAATCTGACTCGCGTATAAGCCGAAGGGGTTTTTTTCAGCACAAAAAATGTGCTGAAAAACTCGGCTTATACTCGAGTATATACAGTACCTAGAAAAACATGGTTGGATTTTATTCATCATACCTAGACGACAGCAGTTGACATGATACGTTCATCTTTGGAGAACAGAACTTCAAATGCCTGTCAAAAAATTATTTTTACTTTTGCCATGTGTGTAACCATCATTAAGATTTGCCTCTGATCTTAGCTGTACCCTAGTAGAGAAAATATCTTGGAAATTAGGAGGCTATAAAATCACTCTTTTTTCCTGCTCTAGCAAAATAGTTTCTCACTGAGACCCAAATACATTTTTGAGGAGCACAGTCAAAAAACTAGCTGCATGCAAAAGTTTTGATGTTATTCTTGAGAGGAAAAGTGTTTCTGTGCATGTTGACAGCTTCTTCCAGTGAGTTTGGATAATTTTCTCCTGTTGCAGAGCTGAATAAATATTGTTGTGTATGTAGTGGTATAAGGAGTAGTCTATTCTGCTCTTTAATCAATCCCGTGTTTTTCAACCTTGGCAACTTTAACATATATGACCTTCAGACTGGGGAATTCTCAGAGTTGACCTCCACACATCTTAAAATTGCCAAGGTTGAAAAACACTGGATTAAATCTGTGTTCTTTTAAACAACTATTAGACAGGCCCAGAGTTCTTTAAAGAGGCAGGAGTTTTCACCTAGCTAGCTCCTAAACCAGTGTTTCTTAAACTTGGCAACTTGTAGACGTGGACTTCCAACTTCTAGAATTCCCCAGCCAGATGTTTTCAAGCTGCCAAGGTTGAGGAACATTGTCCTAACTTATCCAAGGTTAAGGTAGCAGAGAAATTCCAGTTAGCTTTCCAGTAGTTCCTGCCTTTGAGCTCTTTGCAATAACCCTCAGCGTTCACACAAACAGTGGACAACTCATGATCTATGATCAACTGAAAACTTGAGAATGACCCTTGAAAATTCTGTTGAATGGCCCTGCTAGAACTAAATCCAGTCATCCAACTCTATATCCCCCTAGATTTGGCTCTCTTTTTTTCATAGAACTGATTTCTTTTTTTAAATTGTTTTTATTACATTTTTCAAAAATACAAATCTCACTTATATTTGTAACAACGTTTTGGCATCGACAAATACATATATCTGATATACCGTATATACTGTATTTCAACAAATACATAATCTTATATACCTTATTATATACATCAACAAATACGTATATCTTATATACCTTATTATATACATATCTACAGTAACAATCTCTTCAGGTCTCTTACCTTATTTACAATAATCCATTCTTCCTAATCTTTATATCTATTTTTAGCCACTCATACCATTTCTCCCATATTGCGTAATATTAGGAATTCTCCTTGTCTTTCATTTCCAATGTGAGCTTATCCATTTCCGCGCATTCCAATACTTTTTGTATGACTAGATCTTCTGAGGGGATATTGGCTCCTTTCCATAATTGTGCGAAAGCTATTCTGGCTGCTGTCAAAATATGTAGTATAATATATTTAATCTTTTTAGGGTGTTGGTCTGTAATTATTCCTAATAAAAGAATTCCGGTTTAAGTTCAATTTGGTGTTTGGTGATCTCTTGAAGCCAGTTCTTTATTTTGACCCAATATTTCCTGGTCTCGGGGCATAACCACCACATGTGATAAAAGATACTTTTTTATATCTACCCTGTATTTGTAAATATGGCCACTGATCAATTATAATTCCTTGTTCTCTCGGCTCCTGATTTGTTTTCAGCTTCCCTTGGTTATCTAATAACTCATTATTAACTTACCATTTTTTTATATCCAATCTGTTCGGGTGGATCATGGCCTCCATAGTTGACAGCCAGCGGGGTATCTTCATATAATGTTTCTTTTGGATTTTCATCCAAATCTGGATGAGTGAATCTCTTATTTGATGTCTGTAGAAGTAAGAATATACCTTACTCCTTTTTCCCCATAAAAATGCATCCCAGCCTATCTGGAGGTCATGACTTTCTACTGTTAATTCTCTTATCTTTTAAATTTACCCAATCCTTTATCCAATTTAATGCCGCTGCCTGATAGTAGAGTTCCCACTCCGGTAGTCTAAAACCACCTCTGCTCCTACTATCCTGCAGCATTTTCAATTTAATGTGCAGTTTCTTGCTTAACCAGATGAATTTAATTGTTATTTTATTTAGTTCTTTGAAAAACTTATCCAGTTGTATCAGAATCATTTGAAATAAATATAATAATTTGGGCAAAATGTTCATTTTTATTGCTGCAATTCTTCCCAGTAATGACAGTTGTAAATTCTCCCATGATTCTAGATCTTTTTTTATTTTACTAATTTACTATACTTGTCTTCTTTAACTGAAGAACATCTAGAGGATAACCATACTCCTAAGTATTTCACCTTTTTTGCCATCTGTAATCCCATTTTTCTTTCTAATTCTTTTCTGATTTGCAGTACAATTTTTAACTATCATTTTAGTTTTATCCTTATTAATTTTAAGTCTAGCCACCTCCCCAAATTTTTCTATTTCTTGTAACAACATATGTCCAGTATTTAGTGGGTCTTCTACAATAAATACTAAGTTGTCCGCAAATGCTTGGACCTTATACTCTTCTTTCCTAATTTTAATCCCCTTTATTTCTGAGTTTCGTCTGGTTTGGGCTAGTAACACTTCTAAGGACAGGATAAATAGCAGAGGCGATAATGGGCACCCCTGTCTCACTCTCTTGGCTGTTTTAAAATCGTCCGTACGATCCCCATTTAAGAGTACATTTGCCTTTTGTCTAGAATATATTGCCCATAATGTTTTTTCAATATTCGTTCCAAAATTCATTTTTTTAATTTGCTGTAACATAAATTGCCAATTTAGATTATCAAAAGCTTTTTGTGCGTCTAAAAATATTAGCGCCGCTTGCTTTTCGGGATGGGCTTCATAGTACTCAACAGCATTTAACACTATTCTTATGTTGTTCCTTTTCTGCCTATTTGGTAGAAAACCATTCTGGTCGGGGTGTATAATTTCACTCAATATTGGTTTCATCCTTTCTGCTAATATCATGAATATTTTGTAATCGGGATTCAACAGTGAGATTGGTCTATAGTTCTGAATTAGTTGCTGATCGGTACCTTCTTTTGGGATTAGGATGATGTATGCCTCGGACCAGGATTTAGGTAGTCTGGCTTCTAATAATGCCTCATTATATACTTCCAATATTATTGGTTCCAAAATTTCATACATGTTTTTATATAGCTCACTGGGGAGACCGTCCGGTCCTGGGGTTTTATTATTTTTCTGTTTTTGAATTGCTTTCTTCAATTCTGCTGATGTTATTTCTTTATTTAGTATCTCTCTCTTTTCTTCCGAAATTGGAGTTAAACCTTTCTCCTCCAAATATTGCATTATACTCTTCCCCATAAGTTCTTCCTGTTTATACAGCTCCCCAAAATAATTTTGCACATTTTTTTTTTTCTCTTCCATCTGGTGGCATACGTTCCCTTTCTCATTCCTTAGTTGCTGTATTAACCTTTTTTCTTTCTCTATTTTCAACTTATAAGACAACCATCTGCCCGGCTTATTTGAAAATTCAAAAAAGTTTTGCTTTACAAATTTTAAATTTCATGCCCTTTCTTCTTGTAGTGTCAGATTTAATTTATGGCTAGCAAGGGTCATTTTCTTCTTCGCTTCCATGCTTTTAGGATCTTTTTGGAGTTCGCACTCAAGTTTTTGATCATTCCCTGAAGTTCTTCCCTCTAATGTACGCTTTAGTGGTGTCGCATGAGTTCTGCAGGGTGTTATCCTGCTTCAGATTTACCTTAAAAATAATTCCAATTCTTTTTTTATCTTTTGATCATACTCCTTTTCCTTCAAAATTTGTGAAGGAATCCCCCTAGATTTGGCTCTCTATTTTCATAGAACTGATTTTCTTGGATCAGTGTGCTAGTTAATATCATCTCACTTATTTTCCATGGGAATGTACAGGTAGTCCTTGACTTACAATTCATTTAGTGACTGTACAAAGTTACAACAGCACTGAAAAAAGTGACTTACAACCGTTTTTCATAGCTATAACCTTTGCAGCATCCCCACAGTCACATGATCAAAATTTTGATGCTTGGCAACTGGTTCATACTTAGGTCTGTTGTAGCATTCCACGGTCATGTGATATGCTTTCATGACCTACTAACAAGCAAAGTTAATGGGGAAACCAAATTCACTTAACAACCAGGTTACTAACTTGTCACTTGGAGTGATTTACTTAACAACTGTGGCAAGAAATATAAAATAGGGCAAAACTCACTTCACAAATTCTCACTTAACAACATAAATTTTGGGATCAACTGTAGTCGTAAGTCAAGGACTACCTGTACTACTGATTTTAAATCATTCTTTTAAATCAAAAAGTGATGCAATATTTTTTAACTCATATTCATTTTGCTGTGATTAATTTTGGTTTTTCCCCCCTGCCCAGTGTTGATGATGTGTGCCTTTGATTGCAGGACATTTTTCTCCTTGCAATGTGTTGTTTTCTTATGCATATACAGGTAGTCCTCGACTTACGACTACAGTTGATCCCAAAATTTCTATTGCTACACAAAACATCTGTTCAGTGAATTTTGCCCCCATTTTATGACCTTTCTTGCCACAGTTGTTAAGTGAATCACTGCACAGTTAAGTTAGTAAAATAGCTGTTAAGTGAATCTGGTTTCCCCATTGACTTGTCATAAGATCACAAAAGGTGATCACGTGTCCATGGGACACTGCAACTGTCATAAATGGTCATAAGTCAGTGTCATCATAACTTTGAATGATCACGAAATGAACTGTTGTAAGTCGAAGACTACCTTTATGTAAAAATCTTGATTCCTTTGTGTTGCATGTCCTTCTCCCCCCCCCCCCCCCAAAAAAAAAAAAAAAAACACCAAACACTTCATTGTCCGTCTCATCTTGCCGATCTGGAGCACCATATTTACCTGCCTGGTTGGCCTATTTTGCCTTTGCTCCTTTTGCAGCCCAGAGAGTAGCTGAAGCGGGACATAGCCAATGTCGTCCAGCAAAGGGGCAGGGGCTGGAGCTCGCCGGCGGCGGACGCGGTGCCGGAAGTGTAAAGCGTGCCTGCGATCAGAGTGTGGGGAGTGCCATTTCTGTAAGGACATGAAGAAGTTTGGGGGTCCTGGACGCATGAAGCAGTCCTGCCTGCAGAGGCAGTGCACAGCGGTGAGTGAGAGAGGTGCGGCAGCCACCGCCAATGGTGACCCATGGCATGAATTTCTATTTGTATGTAATGACTGGCTCTTTGACTCCTGTATAGCAATAGCGCTTAGACTTATATACTGCTTCACAGTGCTTTACAGTCCTCTCTAAGTGGTTTACAGAGTCAGCACATTGCCCCTAGCAATCTGGGTCCTCATTTTACTGACCTCAGAAGGATGGAAGGCTGAGTCAACCTTGAGCCAGTGAGAATCAAACTGCTGGCAGTCAGTAGAATTACCCTGCAATCCTGCATTCTAACCACCGCACCACCACAGCTCTTCCAATCAGTCAACTTGGTGAAGCTTACTGGGGGGGTGTCTCATCTTCGGAATAGGACAATTTGCCACAGCAAACCGGCCACAGCCAACTTATCACAGTCAACCCGCCATGACCAACTCACTGTGGGGTAATTCAACATGGCCAACTTGCCACGGGACAACTCACTGTGGGACAATTCAACAATTCAATTTAATTATTTAAAATAAAAATTATTTTAATTTTTGTCGTTTGCATTTCATTTTGTCCTTCCTTTGGCATCATTTAATGAATTCCATTATTTCTTTGATATTAGTGTAACTTGTCCCACGGTGAGTTGTCCCATGGTGTGTTGGTGTGTTGGCCATGGCAAGTTGTCGTAGAACCTCTCATCTTAAAGGGCCCAGGTTCCTCATCCTATTGAGGATGAAGAAAAATGCACTCCAGATCTGATCTGCCTCAGCTAAATATTCCTGAATCCTCAAATTGGAATAGAAAAGAAACAGAGACACATGTTTTACCTCCAGCTCTCCCATTGCTTAAATAATGAGGAAAAAGAATGTACATTTCATCCCTAAACTGTCTTCAGGATCCCGATTCTAGAGTTTACGTAAATCTCTCAGATTTAAAAAAAAAAGCTTTAAAGTTCACAGAATGTTAATATGCCCAAAGAGTTTCAAACTAGTTTTCTTGACATGATTAGTTTTTCCATATAGTTCTTGTCTGTGGACTGATGTGGTTTAATACTATGCATCCTTTTTCTGCATCTTTCACATCTGAGAGCTGTAAGTAAAGGCAGAGACGTACTGTGTAAAGCAAATAAGCCATATTGTCTCAAAAAAGCTAGAATGTTAAGGTGGTTTACTCACTTCATATGTTAGTTTTCTGCATACAGCCATTTCTTCGTTGAGCATTCCGACATACAACTCCCCTTCCCTGATACGGTGCAGCCCAGAAACTGAGTCATCCGAGGCCTTTTGTGCATGTCTGAAGTTGTTCTGGAAAATCAGGTGTAGACCTCTATGGTATCTCTGTGACCAAAGTTATGTTTCATCCACTAGGCTGCTGCAAACCCCTCCTCCTGTTTTCTTTTCCATCCTGTCCCATTTCTTCCTGTGGCTGGCCCCCTTATTTTAAAAGCAAGAGGTGTCAGCCCCAAAACGGCCAGCCATGAGCGAGCCATCCCGGGGCTGCTATTCGGAGGGGGAGGATCCACCATTGCTATGTGAGCTGTCAGCTGAGGAGCGAAATGGCCGAGCACTGGGTGAACACCAGGCCACTACTCTTGGGCTGTGAGCTGCCGGGAATGCCTTTGGAGATGCCATCAGCTGGGGAGTAGAGACCAGACCTGGCTGAAACAGCTGACCATAGGCAATCAGAAGCCTGGGGGTGGGGCGGGTGCGCACACGAAGATCCTGCCTGACTAAATGTGGGCGGATGCCAGGGGGTGGGGTAGACGCACATAAGGGTGAAGGAATAAACCTCAGTGCTGACTTTGTTTTGCTTCTTTGCTTGGTCACTTTGTGCTGGGTTTCACGCTTTCAAGGATAAATGCTTCAAACTGAACTGTGTTGTCTGATGTCTCTTGATGCTGAACTACAGAACGTGATAAGAGGTACAAAATAGTTCACATTGAAAATATTGTAAGCTGGAAGCACCCTATTTAGAACACTTTCTGTGAGATGAGAACTGAAAAACTCCCTTCCTTTTGGATGTGTAATGTTTTAAGTGCAGCTTTTAAAGTCCAGCTTTATTCATTGCTAAAAGATGTGCAAAGGAGGGTTTGTGAACAGTGTCCCAACTGGCCTCCCTTGACTCTGTTGCCTCCAGGAAACTTCCCAAAGACGATTGATGTCTACTAGGGGTAGTAGAAAGAGCTTTCCTGCTTGATTACTGCAGTCTACTTCTGCTGACTGTGGGCTGACTGCAGTTCGGCAGTTCAGTTCTTACAGGCTCAAGGTTGACTCAGCCTTCCATCCTTCTGAGGTGGGTAAAATGAGGACCCAGATTGTTGGGGGCCATAAGTTGACTCTGTAAACTGCTTAGAGCACTGTGAAGTGGTATAGAAGTCTATGTGCTATTGCTATTTTACATTTCTTACATCTGACTTCTGTCCTCTGTCTCCTTGCAGCCAGTTCTACCTCACACGGCTGTGTGCCTGGTCTGTGGGGAGGCTGGGAAAGAGGACACAGTAGAGGGTGAAGAGGAGAAGTTCAACCTGTCACTCATGGAGTGTACCATTTGCAACGAGATTGTGCATCCAGGCTGCTTGAAGGTGAGAAAGGCGAGCCATTGCATAGTCACCAACCCTGCTCAGGAGTACCACACCCATTCCCTTCACCTACACTGGTCATTCTCTTTGCAGATGGGAATCGCTGAAGCGGTCATCAACAACGAAATTCCAAACTGCTGGGAATGCCCCAAGTGCAAGAGAGAAGGCAAATCAATGAAAGTATGTGGTTTGGTGTGTGTGTGTGTGTGTGCCATCCTAGAGAAGGGAAAATCAAAGAGTGTGTGGGCTAGAAGCCCCACAGGGTCCTCTAGTCATGACTGATCGCTTAGCGACTGTTCAGTTATGATGGACCCCAAAAAAGGTTCTTGTAGCTACCACCATTCTCCACAGTTATGTGATTGCATTTTGGATACTTTCTGCTTGTATCCACAATGGCCATTTGCAGCATCTTACTGTCATGTGACCATGATTGGGGGGAGCTGGAAACCGGTGTTTATTTCAGGTTTCTGGCAAATAAAATGCCAATTGCAGACAATGAGTTCACTTAACAATCACAGTTGCTTAATGATCCCAAGAAAAAATATCAAATGGGGTCAGTCATGCGACAATCTGCTTAATGACTGGCACAACTTACAACTATGATCCCAGGCTCAATTACAGTCATAAGTCAAGGACTACCTGTAAGGATGAGGACAGTCTCTCAGATAGACCCCTCTGCTTAGGACCTTTGTGCAGAACAATTTGGTTGGCTTTATTTGATGTGCTGTCCAGAAAATCCATATCTGGCCTGCTTTCCTCAGCCCTGCCTCTGAGCAATGTTTTCATGTCCTGAAAGCATTGGTGAGAATTGGACAGGTTGAGTTAAGCCAGCAGCCTCCAACGTTTGGGGCACCAGGGACTGGTTCCATGGAGAGAGGTTTTTCCGTGGACCAGAGGGGGTGTGGTTTTGCATGCTGCCTGCATCCTACAGATGAGGCTTCATTTGTTTGAGTGGCCTGGTTTCTGGCATGCCACGGATTGGTGCTGGTCCATGGACCAGGGGTTGGGGACCCCTGGGTTAAGCCATAATATGATTGGTTTTGACTTGAGCATGCCTGGTGAAGGCATTCTTCTTGTGGCTTATTCAGCAAAAAGTGATGAAAAAATGAGAAGCTACGCACAGTTTGTGAGCCTTTTTCTGCCTCTCTTTTGTCCACCCTCTCAGGATTCGGGGGATGGCACAGGGAAGCGGCGTTCAGACAATGGTGAGGAAGGGGTCCGGTGGAAGCTGACTGATGAGCCTGCTCAGAACAAGAAGAAGTTGCCACCAGCACCACCTTTGCCCCCGCCACCCTCTGAGGAGAGTCTCATCCAGATGGGTGCTCACAAGCGCAAAAAGGAGCTCCCAGCTCCTGAGACAGGACCCAAGAAGAAGGTGAATGGCCATGGGCTCAGCCTATGACTGTCAGGCCCCATGTGTCTGCAAGGCTGGGATCTTTCTCATGCTTTAGCCTACTCAATCTGCCCTTGTTGGGCAAGCTTAAAACCCTCTTGACACAAGACTAGCCATTTCCTCAGCCTGGGTATGTTGGCTAAAGAGGACAAGGCAGTGTCCTCCAAACCGTCCAGTGGAGCAGGGAAGCTGCCAAGAAGATTCTTCCTAGACTATTCAAAAGTTTTATTTCTCATGCTGGTCAGCCAGATGATCTTAGCAGACTTACAAGAGGGGTATAAAAGCAGTCATCAGGAATGTGTTTGATAGGCCCAACCTCCAGTATGGATATCCCACCACTTCACATCAGTTGGACAACCTCCATTGCATCTTGCGGTGGTCTCTTCCAATCGCTTCATTCTTTGTTACGGCAAAGTAATTTTCTTTGACCTGTTTAGCCCTCCTTCAATTCTGTCTCTCCTTTCCCATGTAGTCCAAAAATCCCCCACTTTTTTTTACCCGTCATATCTGTGCCTGATAGGCTCCAGGGTCATTGCAAGGAGGCTTTGAAGAATCAAAGCTTTGTTCTTGTCCCTTTGTCTCCCATGCCCTTATGCCTCCCAATGATGGCACTTTTTATCATTGTTGTGTCTACCCTACTCCCCTTCCAAAAGTTCTTGACATCTGTTACTTGATCCCAATTAAATTATTTTCCCTTCCCTGTTCCAACTGAGGCTGTTAATTAGCAAAGCAGTTAAGGCTTATACTTTTTCTGCAAAGCTTTTGGGTGGTGGGGATGGATAGCATTTTTGTAGGGGAAGCTATTGGCTTGGGCAACAAAAGTTGTTATGGTGTTGCTTGTTAACTGGTTTTAGCAACACTCATGTTGTTTTATTGCAAACTGAATAGGCAGCATACAAATAACTTTTAATAAGTAACATTTGGGCATCTTAGCTACTACTCAGTTTTTCTGATCTCATCTGTTATACCTTGGTGAGTCACATGATGCTTTTGGGGAGAATGGGTGTTCCTTCATGTGGTGATGGATCCATACCCATAGAGATTACATGGCTAGATCCTGATTTGTGGTCTTTGAACTACTACTATCAGAGTTGATGATCAAGTGAAACTTTCTGATTCTCTGAATAAATCATGCTAACCACACCAGGGGTTATTATACTCAGTCCTGCCTTATGATTTTCTGCCTCTACCCACAATGCACTATTTCAATTTGTATTTCTTGTACAAACTACACCTCTTTCTGTTCCAGTCTTAAAAGGTAGGAATCTCTGGATTAAGGGTGTGTTAAATGCTGTGGATTTGAGAGCCATCCTGGGCTTTGTGCAGCAAAGTGTCACAGTCCAACAAAAATGGTGAGACAAGGATTCCAGTTTTCCAGATTGTTTTGCTCACTTCCATTCTGGGAAAGCTCTGACAACTCAAAGATACATTAGCAAGTCATACTCTTTTTTGCCAGTGCACTAAATTGGGTGTCCAACTTGGCAACTTTAAGACTTGTGAACTTTAACTCCCAGAATTGCCCAGCCAGTGGAAAGTCATTCTGGATCTCTGAACTTTTTCAGTGCTTAATTTGGGTTTCCAGTTTTTTTCAATATTCTCCACCCCAAGCTCCTTACTTTTGATATTGGAAGAGGTTACCTTAAGTCAGGGGTCGCCAACCTTTTGGACCTCAGGACCACCAAACTCATAATTTTAAATCCCGGGGACCACTAATATGAATTTTGACTGACGGTGGCTTGCTGACGTTGGTGGGAGAGAGAGAGATCTGATCTAACCTCTACCCCCCCCCCCAACACACAGAGGCCGGGGTGGGATTCAAATTTTTTAACAACCAGTTCTTGGGCATGGCCTAATTTGTGGGTGTGGCTTGGTCATGTGACTGGCTGGGCATGGCTTGTATGTAAATATAAATATGTAAATATTGATTTTTTTTATTAAAAAAGAGCAACTTTTACCCAAAATCAGGCAAAGCAGGTGGGCAGATTGAGTTGCTTGCAGAATCACAGAGATCTGTGTTTCTGCCATCAGCTGAGTCTCACATAAAATTTGCTTGCAAGCAAACTCACAAAATTAATTCACAACACACCATGTATGTAAATATTGAACTTTTTTATTAAAAAAAGCAACTTTTACCCAAAATCAGGCAAAGCAGGCAGGCAGATTGAGTTGCTCACAGAATCACAGATGAATTCAGAGATCTGTGTTTCTGCCCTCGGCTATCTGAGTGTGCACTGCTTCAGTCCTAAGGGAGGTTCAGCTGTGCTTAAAAGCAGAGCCGAAGATCTAAAGACTAGCTAGAAATCCAACCATTTCCTGCTTTCTAGCTAATCTAAATCTCCGGGCACAGCAGAACAGCTGATGGTCGGAAAAAGGAAAAATAGCAATTTAGCATGCAAGTTTGCCAGGTAAGGAGTGAGTGGGTGGAGAGGGTTCCCATGGGCCATGTGGGTGGCGCAGCCTTGTGTTCCCGTGCAGCCTGGATTAATTGCTTTGGGGGGGTGCTTGGGGGGTGAGATTTCTCTGTGGCCCACCAAAATTTTCTCACGGCCCACTAGTGGGCCGCAGTCTACTGGTCGGCAATTGCTGCTTTAAGTAACATGCTCTGGTCAAGAATTCTCACTGTATTTCTTTCTTTGTCGTTCCAGCTAAAAGGTACCCGGGAGAAACATTTGAAAAAGGTGAGTGGTTTGGATTTTCTAACTTGGATGGATTTCATTATGCAACAAGGGCCTGCGGATAAGATGCCAAAGGAAAAAAAAAAAGAAATGGAGGAAGAATTTCCCTGATACAAGAGCCAGGCAGGTCATGGATCCATCTGGGGATCTTTTATCCTCCACCAGTGTGGCTCACAAGACTATCTATGCAGGTAGTCCTTGACTTATGACCACAATTTTCTGTGGCTAAGCAGGACACTTGTTAAGTGAGTTTCACCCCATTTTGCAACCTTTCTTGCCACTTGTTAAATGAATCAATGCAGTTCTTAAATTAGTCACACGGTTGTTAAGTGAATCTGGCTTCCCCATTGACTTTGCTTGTCAGAAGGTCACAAAAGGGGATAACGTGACACCCCCCCTGGGACACTGCAACCGTCATCAATATGAGTCAGTTGCCAAGCAGCCAAATTTTGATCATGTGACCACAGGGACGCTGCAACGGTTGTAAGTGAAAAATCCCTTTTTTTCAGTGCCGTTGTAAGTTCAGTCACTAAACAATTGGTTGTAAATTGAGGACTACATGTACAGGATGTGCTTAGATGATGTTCATGAGCTTTGCATTTACATATTCAGTGCCTGATCTTGTTGGGACTAATAAAAACAGGAATTAAGTACAGGTCATCCGTAACTTACAACAGTTCACTTAGTGACTGTTCAAAGTTACGGCACTGAAAAAAGGGACTTATGACCATTTTTCACACTTATGACCGTTGCAGCATCCACATGATTTACATTTGGATGTTTGACAACTGACTCACATTTATGACAATCTCAGTGTCCCAGGGGTTATGTCATCAGTTGCAGCCTTCTGAGAAGCAAAATCAACGGGTAAACCAGGTTGACTTAATGGTGTTACTAATTTAATTTCCTTAACAAATTTCTCAGCAACATACATTTTGGGCTCAATTGTGGTCGTAAGTTGAGGACTACCTATATGCTTGGAAGCTGAGGAAGACTGCAGTATGGTGTGGTTCTCCAGGCAGATCATTGCCAGAGTGATATTTACCCTCATGGCATCCATGAGGCCCTTCCATCCTGTTTACTTATTTTTTTTAAAGTAATGGCTGGCATCTCATTGCCAATTCTTTTTTGAAACTTTGGCCCTTTTTCCAAGAACTGATTCATCAACAGATGTCTTTTTATTTGGGCACTGGAAATCAGAAGTGATCTGCACAACCCTCAAGGGCCATCAGAGGTCTCCCGACTCCATCCTGGGCACTGTTGCAGGGTGAGCGCTGAGCCCTTTTTCTCAGCTCCTGCATCAAGCTTTGCCAAGCAGCTGATGGAATGTGGTGCTCTTAAAAAAAAGCAGTAGCATGTAAGAAGCTGACTGGCTCCTCTCACTCATCTTTCCACCTGCTTTTTTTTTTCCTTCTCACAGTCAATTTGTGAATTTGTCTTTTCAGGGCGCTGAGCAACCACTTGATGGAAACAAATTGGATTCCATGCAGACCTGGAGCCGCATGGGCGGTGGTGACTTTGAGGTGAAGGGGGCCATCTCCCACCCGTCTATTCACCTGAGTCAGATCACAACCAGTGACTTAGAGGTGAGCAGGGAGGGAGAGAGGGAGGGTATCAGCTCACACCCCAGGGACAAACTGTGCCCTTACTTAAGACCTTGGCAAATCTGGGGCAAGACAGGTTAGCTGTATTCACACAGTACTCTAAGCCAGCAACCCCCAATATTTTGGGTGCTAGGCACTGGTTCTGAGAGGTTTTTCCATGGACTGGATAGAGCATGGTTTTGCATGCTGCTTGCATCCTGTGCATGCACGGATGGGGCTTCGCTAGTTTGCACGGCGTGGTTTCTGGCACACCATGGACCGGTGCTGCTCTGCAGCCCAGGGGTTGGGGACCCCTGCTTTAAGTCACAATCCAGTTCATTTTGCATTGGCACAGCAAGTCAGGCAAACCTAACCAGGTAAAATTTATAAAAGGAAACGTCTAGTTTTAGTTAATTAATTGCAATGATTCATAATTTTGAAAGCAGGTTTTAGCCTGAACAGCTTCTGAAGAAGTGGGGATAGAGCTCAGCTGCTTGACCATGTCACCAGAAAGGAAATGTTTGGGCTCATGGGTGGTAGGGGAACAGTAGAAAGAACAGATGTGGGCCACTCGTATTCTTCTATATTGCCCACTTCCCCCTTTGCAAATGACCACTTGGCTACCAGGCTGGGCAACCTTCAGTGTTTGAGGGTACATGTGTTCTTGTGACCTTGGTCCACCTGTGATCATTCCTTGTCTCACACCATGCCAGAGTGTGCATTTGGCACCCAAAGGTTTGCTTTCAATACTGCCTAAAAAGAGGGATTAGTAGTCTGCTCAGAGTTGTCCTCTGTTACTCCTCCTTGCCTTGGGTTGGCCTGGCAGGAGGAGCTATTTCCTTTTCAGGCCTGCTTAGCAGGGTGTGATACTGCTTATTTTTGTTGAGCCCTATTGCTTGGGTTTGACTTAGCCTCTTGGGGAACCCAGCTGTTCTGTTTTGTCAGTTACAGTTATAGAAGGCAATCTTTTGGTGGCCATGGGCTGTGCTTAGTATTTGTGTGTGTGCATGAATGTTTGTGTGTGTGTCATTGAAACAAAGTGGGCAAGTCCATATTATTCATCTCCATATGGTTTGGGAAGGAGATTTTTGGGAGATTTTGTTTGTCATTTTTTTTAACTACCGGGGTCTTTCAAATGCATCGCACTACCGTCTGCCTGTCTTTCCCACATGGGTGTGTGGGTTTGAAGGCTGTGGCTGCCCACTTCTGGTTTGTGGCTGAATATGTTGTGGGAACCCATCCAGCTGTGGTTTATTTAACCAATCTGTTAAGAGTGCAGGGTTGATTCCGATAACTACGAAAGATTCACATCAGTGGTGGGATCCAAATTTCTTAACCGGTTCTGTGGGCATGGCCTAATTTGTGGGCATGGCTTGGTCACGTAACGGTGGGCGTGGCCAGGTGGCCATGTGACTGGCAAACCAAATACAAGTGGTCCTCGCTTAATGGCAGGTTGCTTAGCAAGTGTTCTAATTTACAACTGACCTCCCCAGAGCTACTTGACCTGTTTTTGGAGTTTTGACAGCCATGCGCGCGCGCGCACACACACACACACACACACACACACACTCCCTTCTAACCCTGCTATTCTATGATTCTGTAAGGATCTCCTGCTGGAGCTGGGGGTTGGACTAGAAGATGACCTCCAAGTTCCCTTCCAGCCTTAGATTGCTATGCTGTTTCAGATTCTTCTGAAGCTAGGGTTTGTGTCCTTCCTTCCTCTCCTTTTTTTTTCTCTCTCCCTCCTTCCATGTATCTATCCATCCATCCATATCTCTCATTCACTTTTTCCTCCCTCCTTCCCTCTCTCCCCATCTGTTGAGGTAATTCCCCATTAGGAGAATGAGCGCAGACAGGGAGACATATTTGAGAGTAGTGTTTGAATAATACACACACAGCACACAGATACACTGTACAGTAAATGTAGGTTTTTACTTCCAGAAAGGTTCAAGCAAAGTTCAAAATAAGCAGTCCAAAGTCATTCACAGGTAAGATCAGTAAGTTTTTAGTCCAGGGATAATCCAATAACAAAATCCAGTATCAAAAACAGTTCA
>NW_020769642.1:16020-92468 GCF_900518735.1 Pseudonaja textilis
CAGCAAAACTCTCCAACAGAAGGAAACAGAGGCTCACTCAGACACACTCTCTTCTGAGACTAAGACTAAGACAAAGCAGGTTTCTGGCTCCATCTTATGGCCGTTTGAGAAACCACACCTAATTACACTTTTAGGATTCTCTTAAAGATACAGTATTAAAATGTCTATCCTGGTTTATATATTTCCAACCCAAATACCTGTTAGGTGACTTATATTCCTAACATTCTCCCCTTTTGGGTAGGACAATATATACAACCTTACATTCTAAGTCCATAATCTTCACAGCAAGCCTTATGCTTTATAGAGCCTTGGGCCTTTGTAAAATGATCTGCTATATTGTTTTCTGACATACAGTATTCTAGCGTAATCATTTTACTTTGCACACATTGTCTCACATTTAAATATCTTAAATCTGTGTGTTTCGTTCTTGTTTTAACAGCAATATTTGAAGCCATCTGTATTGCTGATTGGTTATCTTCGTAAATAACAATAGAATCTGTTACATCAATTCCCATGTCAATTAGTAATTGTTTATCCAAAACTAAATCTCTACGTAGTAAAGACAAACATGAGAATTCAGCCTCCATTGTTGACAAACTTAGATGTTTCTGTCTAATAGATCTCCATCCAATCAATGCTTTTCCCAATAATACAGCAGTACCCGATGTAGATTTTCGTGTATTTATGTCTGTAGCAAAACTTGCATCAGCATATGCAGTCAAACTCAGTTCATCTTTAGGCTCCAAATACAATGCATAATGCATTGTTTGTTTCAGATATCTTAACACATGTTTAGCAGCTTGCCAGTGCCTTTCAGTTGAATCTCGCTAATTGATTTACACAGTATGCAATATCTGGCTTTGACCAATTACTGAGATAAGATAAACTACCAATCAAAGATAAATGTTCTTATCAAAATAGGACTTTGAACATCACTATGGCTAAACTCCTGGCTCATTGGTGTGTTAGCCAGCTTACAAAGTTCCATTTTAAAACTTTTTAGTAATTGGTTAATTTTATCAGCTTTTGAGATCTTGTATCCTCCCCTAGTTCTATCCATCTTTAAACCAAGATACTGTTTGATTTCTCCTAATTGTTTTATTTTAAATTTCTTCTCTAACAGTGAGATTATTTTAGTAGTTTCTTGTTCAGTTTTGGTGATTAATGCTATGTCATCAGTAAACAATAGCAACAATGACACTACAGCATTATTTTCTCTTTTAAACAAACACGGATCAGCCATGCCAGCCACAAAGCCTATCTTAGTCAATTCTTTAACTATACATTGATTCCACTCATATCCTGATTGCTTCAAACCATAAAGACTCTTTTTCAATCTCCAGCAGTCATTATTATCAGTATTACCATTTTTAAGACCTAAAGGTTTCTTTAAATACACTGCTCAAAAAAATAAAGGGAACACAAAAATAAGACATCCTAGATCTGAATGAATGAAATATTCTTATTAAATACTTTGTTCATTACATAGTTGAATGTGCTGACAACAAAATCATGCAAAATTATAAATGGAAATCAAATTTAGCAACCCATGGAGGGTTAGATTTGGAGTTACACTCAAAATTAAAGTGGAAAAAAACACTACAGGCTGATCCAACTGTGATGTAATGTCCTTAAAACAAGTCAGAATGAGGCTCAGTAGTGTGTGTGGCCTCCACGTGCCTGTATGACCTCCCTACAACGCCTGGGCATGCTCCTGATGAGGTGGCAGATGGTCTCCTGAGGGATCTCCTCCCAGACCTGGACTAAAGCATCCCGCAACTCCTGGACAGTCTGTGGTGCAACGTGGCATTGGTGGATGGAGCGAGACAAGATGTCCCAGGTGTGCTCAATTGGATTCAGGTCTGGGGAACGGGTGGGCCAGTCCATAGCATCAATGCCTTCGTCTTGCAGGAACTGCTGACACACTCCAGCCACATGAGGTCCAGCATTGTCTTGCATTAGGAGGAACCCAGGGCCAACCACAGCAGCATATGGTCTCACAAGGGGTCTGAGGATCTCATCTCGGTACCTAATGGCAGTCAGGCTACCTCTGGCGAACACACGGAGGGCTGTGCAGCCCCCTAAAGAAATGCCACCCCACACCATTACTGACCCACTGCCAAACCAGTCATGCTGGAGGATGTTTCAGGCAGCAGAACGTTCTCCACGGCGTCTCCAGACCCTGTCACGTCTGTCACATGTGCTTAGTGTGAACCTGCTTTCAGCTGTGAAGAGCACAGGGTGCCAGTGGCGAATTTGCCAATCTTGGTGTTCACTGGCAAATGCCAAATGTCCTGCACGGTGTTGGGCTGTAAGCACCCCCCCACCTGTGGACGTCGGGCCCTCATACCACCCTCATGGAGTCTGTTTCTGACCGTTTGAGCAGCCACATGCACATTTGTGGCCCGCTGGAGGTCATTTTGCAGGGCTCTGGCAGTGCTCCTCCTGTCCCTACTTGCACAAAGGCGGAGGCAGCGGTCCTGATGCTGGGTTGTTGCCCTCCTACGGCCTCCTCCACGTCTCCTGATGTACTGGCCTGTCTCCTGGTAGCGCCTCCATGCTCTGGACACTACACTGACAGACACAGCAAGCCTTCTTTCCACAGCTCGCATTGATGTGCCATCCTGGATGAGCTGCACTACCTGAGCCACTTGTATGGGTTGTAGACTCCGTCTCATGCTACCACTAGAGTGAAAGCACCGCCAGCATTCAAAAGTGACCAAACCATCAGCCAGAAAGCATAGGAACTGAGAAGTGGTCTGTGGTCACCACCTGCAGAACCACTCCTTTATTGGGGATGTCTTGCTAACTGCCTATGCTTTCCACCTGTTGTCTATTCCATTTGCACAACAGCATGTGAAATTGATTGTCAATCAGTGTTGCCACCTAAGTGGACAGTTTGATTTCACAGAAGTGTGATTGACTTGGAGTTACATTGTGTTGTTTAAGTGTTCCCTTTATTTTTTTGAGCAGTGTATATAGTGTGTTACAACAGTGCATGCAGATATGCCATCTCTACATCCAAATGATTCACAATGTATTTCTCCTTAGCTGCCCACACTAATGCTGCCCTTAATGTAGTAGCTTTCAGACTAGGTGCAAACACCTCATCGTAGTCATTTGCTGTCTGATTGAACCCTTGTGCTACTGACCTGGCTTTATGGGTAATAGTCCCATCTACATCTGTCTTTAGCTTATATATCCATTTACATCCTATAGCATGTTTACCTGGTGGTAACTTAACATTTTTGTATCCCTCCAACTTTTTTAATGATTCCAGTTCCTTATCCATTGCTTTCTGCCAAGCAGCCTGATCCTTAGCAGGATACAGTTTTAGTTCACTATAATTACTTGGAACTGTATTCACTTGGCATACAACACTAGCCTAGTATCTATCAGGTGGTCATGTTACTAGGGTTTAACGTCTTGGTAATACAGGGCTAACTGGTGGACTTCCCTGTGCCACCAGCTCCTGTTCTCCTACCTCTTCCTGTGCTTGTTCTACTACTTCCTCCTGTGCTTCCTCTTTAATGGCTATTCGTGGTTTACTGATTTTATCTTTAGGGACTATTTGGGTGTCAATAATAACATCATTGCTGGATTCCTGTTCCAGTTTATCCCACCCAACATGCTCAAGAAATTTTGCATTAGCACTACAATAAACATGAGCTGTGCCTTGATCCCAGAATCTAAACGATCTATGGTTGGCTTCATAACCCACAAAAAATAACTTCTTAGCTCTATGTTGCCCTTTCAGTCTTACTTGTGAGGGAATATGCACCCATGCTGAAGCTCCAAATGTGTGTAGGTAACTTAAATTTGGTTTTCTGCCATGCCAACGAGTGAATGGCAATTCTCCAGTTGTTGTGTTAACTACATTGTTTAAAACATGGTTACTACACATTATGGCTTCACCCCACAGTGTTTCAGGTAAACCTGAATCAGATAACATAGTGCGAGCCATGGCTTGTAACGTTTGTTAGGGATATACCCTAGCAAGATCTGCAGGGCAGTCAGGCAGGCAGGCAAAATATGTGAGATATCGTGTTGTGTAGCTTACACTCAGTAAACCATACACAGTGCCAATTAAAGTAGTTTTATTCCAGCAAGAGTTAAAACATAGTCAAAAACAGTCCATATATCATACACTTAGTTCAGTCCGTCCAGGGATTATTCATTTGCAAATTCCAATGCCGAAAAATGAGAGGTCGGTACACTTACAAAATAACAGTCCGGTAATTTATCTCCTCGCAGTAGAGAGAGATATGCACAAACTCAGAAACTCCTCTCTTCCTTTCTGCAACTCCAGTAATTGCCAGCAAAGCGTCAGGGAATCGTCAGCTTCTCGTCAGCATCTCTTGCTCCCTCTTATGGTGTTTTCACACCACACCCAAAATACATGCTTTGCATTTAAAGTAACACACACTTTAAACTAAGAATCATAGCTTATATATATATTATCTTACCCAAACTAGTTAGGTGACCAATGTTATACCTAACAACGTTTGCCCTCTTTGTTCTACAAACGAGTTATGTTGTGGTCTGTAAGGTGCAGAACGTTTATGCTCAACACCAGCCAATTTCAACATAGTTTGGAATCTTTTGTTAACAAACTCAGTCCCATTATCAGTAACTAAAGTAATTACTTTTCATTTTTCTCTCAGCAAACCTTAGCCAGTTAAAGAAATGTTGGAATGTTTCTGTTCCGTTTTTCATAAGATAGCAGAAACCATATCATGAGTAATGGACCATAATACTCAAAATATAACAGGCACCTCCTAAACTTGGTGTTTTAGGACCAATTATGTCAGCAAACACAACCTCCAAAGGTTCTTTGGTCTTAAACCCATTAAGTCTGTTTGCTGGAGTAACCTTACTCTTCTCTTGGCTAAAAGCATTACAGTTTAAATACTTGCTACAGGGTTTCAATTTTACTCCCTCTGACAGTTTAACAGTTTGAGCATTTTGAAATTAATGTGCCCTAGACGGCTATGCAGTAAATGTATACATTCTTCATGTGTCTTAACATTGTTATAAACTGAGTTAGCCATCTTCAACTGGTCATCATGTATCACATATAAATCATTTTCTAATGTAGCAGTAACACTTTTACCCTCTTTCTCTATTATACAGTTATCTCCCCTAAAGGTTACTACATAACCAAGATTAACTAAAGCCCTTACTGATAATAAATTAAATTTTAGTTTTGGTACATTTAACATAGTTAAATGTTCATTTATACAAGAACAATATGCAATACCTTCACCTGATGCTTTAATCTTCCATCCATTTGCCAATGATACATGTTGCTTACTCGTAGACATCTTTACAAATCTGTTTCTATCTTTAGTAATGCACTGCGATGCTCCACTATCAGCAACCCACAAATCATGGTTTACAGTTGAATTGCTAGACATAGCTAAACTAACATTCTTCTTAGCCTTCTGGTGTTTGCCAGTATTCTGTCGTTTTCCCTTCTTACAGAATCTAGCTATATGTCCCCTAGCCCCACAAGAAAAACATTTCCTAACAGTATAGGCAGTTGAAGACAAATCCTCTTCTTGTGATTGTTCCTTCCTCAGTTGGTCCCTATCCAGCCGTCTTCTTGCTTCTTCTAGCAACCTTCCAGTTATGTCAGTCAATGTCAGTTTATCTCTGGGCAGGACTTCCAATGAAGATACATAATCATCATAGCTTTCATCCAATGAGGAAAGAATAACGTAAACTTGATGCAGCTCTGAAAATATCAGTTCCTTTTCATGTAGCTCTTGAAAAATTCTTTTCATGAAGTTTAAATGAGCTAACATATCTCCACCTTTCAGAAGACGTGCTCTAAACAGTTTATGTGTAAGATGTATGTGTGCACCTACACTGTCACGAACATAAATCCTCTTCAAATTCTCCCAACAGCTAGCAGCAGACTCTTCTCCACGAATATGGACTAGCTGCTGGTCACTCAGTGTTAGTCCAGTTATACAAAGAGCTCGTTCGTTGATCTGTTTAAAGTCAGCAAGCTTCTTGGCATCATCCTCATTATTTGCATCCCAAGCATTTACATCCGGTGGGTCTTGAACTACATTCCATAAACCTTCTTACACTCAGAAGTAGACTGCATTTCATAGACCAGGAAACATAGTTTGTTCCATCCAACCGGGTTATCAATGATAGACTTGTTGAAGTGTCTTGTGCTATCTTTACCAGGATAGTAACCCACAATTAAACAGTAAACAGCTGTCTGTATACAGTATTGTGCATTCACACCAACTCTCAATTATCTGAGCCTGGTATGGCCCGGGCCCATAACCAGTGTTGAGGTAATTCCCCGTTAGGAGAATGAGCGCATACAGGGAGGCGTATTTGAGAGTAGTGTTTGAATAATACACACACAGCACACAGATACACTGTACAGTAAGTGTAGGTTTTTACTTCCAATAAAAGTTTAAGCAAAGTCCAAACAAGCAGTCCAAGTCATTCACAGTTAAAGCAGTCAGTTGTCAGTCCAGGGATAATCCAATAACAAAATCCAGTATCAAAAACAGTTCAGTATCAGACTTACATCAAATCCAAAAATATCAGTCAATTAGGAGGAACAGCAAAACTCTCCAACAGAAGGAAACAGAGGCTCACTCAGACACACACTCTTCTGAGACTAAGACTAAGACTAAGACAAAGCAGGTTTCTGGCTCCATCTTATGGCCATTTGAGAAACCACACCTAATTACACTTTTAGGATTCTCTTAAAGATACAGTATTAAAATGTCTATCTTGGTTTATATATTTCCAACCCAAATAGCTGCTAGGTGACTTATTTTCCTAACACCACCCCCTCTGTCTCTCTCTCTGCCCCTCTCCCTATCTTCCCCTCTCTCCCCACCTCTCTCTGTGTCTGTGTGTCTGTCTCTCTCCTTCAAAGCTACGGCTGGGGCAAGCCAGCAAGCTTTCCCCTGAGCTCTTCGCTACTTCTTTCATTTCTTCATTTTGGAATCCAGACTGACTGAACAATGATCACCAGCTTCGATGGAAGCGTCCCTTCGAGCGACCCTTCTCCTCCTCCTCTCATGACCGGCGGCTGTGGCAGGGCCGGGAGGGTGCACACACGCAGGGAGAGTCCCTCCTCAAGTGAGCAGCCGCCCACCCTGTGCCCGGTTTTGCACCGGTCACGAGAGGAGGAGAATGGTCACCCGAAGGGATGCTTCCACCGTGGCTGACGATCGTTGTTCAGCCAGTCTAGATTCCAAAAAGAAATGAAAGAAGTAGTGAAGAGAGCCAAGGAAAGCTTGCTGGTTTGGCCCAGCCGCTGCTTTGAGGGAGAGAGACACACACAGAGAGAGAGACAGAGAGAGGGGAAGATAGGGACCCGGTCGCTTCACTATCCCCCCAGTGAAAAGTTTGCAAGTTCCCCTCCCATAGGGAAACAGGCAGCTCCGGGTAGCAGAGAAGCAGGCCAGTTGAATCCTGTTTCTCTCTGCTGCCCGGAGCTGTGCTGGGAAAGACTCTCTTGCTCTCCCAGCAGCCGAACACAAGCCTCTCCACATGTTCTCCAGTACAGCGAAATTTAGCTCAGGTCCCCACCAGTCTGCATCTCGCCCCCCACCTGGATTCACTGCAGCTGGGGGTTCACCCTTCTGGGGGTTAGTGTGGTGGGTGGCGGTGTCAAAAGGCAAGTGGGGTGGGGGGGGAAAGGTGACCAGCAGTGGCAGGTAGGTGACTGGGCCCTGGAGCTTGCAGAGCCTCACTCACCCAGGGAGATCAGGCAGGGCCACAGTGGAAGGCATGCAGCAATGGCTGGCATGGGTGGGCAAAAGCAGGCCGCAGGGAATGCCACACTTGTGCGATAATGACTGACTGGGCACGGAGGGAGGAGCAGGTGGGGCCAGCCAGTAGTGCGATTTGCTGGTTCTCCAAACTGCGCAGAATCATAACAACCGGTTCTATAGAACCAGACAGAACAGGTAGAATCCCACCCCTGATTCACATCCCCCTGGTTCCAGTGCTTCCACCATGCTGTCACACACCACATTCTGAGCAAGGAACTAGAATGGGAGGCTGTAGATGTGTATATCAGAGGCTTAGATAGCTTTCAGTGTATGTTGGTTTTTCATGCTCTGCCCCACTTTTCTTGGACTTCTAGAAGGAGTTGTAGTCATGTAAGATGGGCCGTTCATAGCACTAGCCATTCTGGAGGTAAGAAGAATGAATGCTTCCAGTACAACAAAATAACAGTTGGAAGGGACCTTAAGTAATCTGGTCCACCCCACACACCTCGCCCAAGCAGGAGACCCTACACCATTTCTGACAGAAGGCAGTCCAATCTCTTCTTGAAAGCTTCCAGTGATGAAGCTCCCACAACTTCCGAAGGCAACTTCTGTTCCATGGGTTGATGGTTCTCACTGTCAGAAAGTTTCTCCTTATTTCCAGGTTGAATCTCTCCTTGAT
Organism: Pseudonaja textilis; assembly: GCF_900518735.1. Next base: position 24,457 of record NW_020769642.1, read on the forward strand.
CTGTTTCCATCCATTATTCCTTCTCTGGCCTTCAGGTACTTTGGAGAAAAGCTTGACCCCCTCCTCCTCTCTGGGGAAGCCCCTCACATATTGGGGCATTGCCATCCTGTCTCCCCTGGTCTTTCTCTTCACTAGACTAGCCAGGCCCAGTTCCTGCAACCATTCATCGTATGTTTTAGCCTCCAGTCCTCTAATCATCCTGGTTGCTCTTTGCACTTTTTCTAGAGTCTCAACGTCTTTTTTATAGCGCGGTGACCAAAACTGGGTGCAGTACTCTAGGTGTATTGCTATGATGAGCCCCTTTCTCATGATCTGGCCAGCATCCTACTGAATGATCTCAAAGTGGGCATAGGTGCACCAGATGGGAAAGAAATGATCCTCCTCTTGAAGGCCATCAAGGATAGAAGCACCTTTATTTTGATTTTTAATCAAATTTATATGGCTGCCGATCTCACAAAAAGTGTCTCCGAGTAGCATACAACAATCCACTAAAACAGCAAAACAAAATTTTAGCCAGTAGGAGAACAGCATGATTTTACATGATTTTGATTTATAATTTCTCTACCATAATAAACCCTTCAGGCAGGCCATAACATCACAAAAACATTTTTAAAAAGCCCAGTTCTTGGCCTTCATGCTGTTCCTGTCTGCTGTTGGCTTTAATAATTGCCTACTGCTTCTAAAGGTTGAGTTCTGGGGAATTGCAGGCAATTTTGTTTATTTCAAAGTTATTTTTATTTTACTTTTCTACTATATGTTCCCCTTACAGGTCTGACCAATCAGAATTACAGAATGCTTTTTGCTTGGTAGTCCCACAGATAACACATTCTTAGTAACTTTGACTATGTAGCCATGAACTGTGGTTAGCATATTTAGAGAACTGACTAAAGGTTGCCTTCTTCTCATTCTGGAAAATTTTATTTATAAAGTGGGTTGATATTCGGCATAAAAATCAAAAGGAGTGCGGATGAGGCTTGGCTGGGGTGCAGAGGTATTGTCTTTTTTGTGTTTTCCTGTGAAGGGCATGTGGTTTATATGAACAAGTAAAAGTGTAGGGACTCTGAAGATACCTCCTATTAAGTTTCCAAATTTCTAGTTTTAATTTTGCTGACTTAAGGACAAAAACATTCAAAAGGAAGATTTAAGACATTACAAGTTGTTTCCCTATCCTGGTGGTGTCCTCTCTCCCTGCTCCCAAAATGGCTGTAGCTGTATTAGTTGAGGAGAGACACAGATGCTGTCAGCTACAAGGAGATAAGATTGCAAAAAGCGAAATTAAGCAGTTATAGGTAGTCCTTGACTTATGGCCACTATTGAACCCAAAATTTCTGATGCTGCCAAATCCAATTGTTAAGTGAGTTTTGCCCCATTTTATGACTTTTTTTGCCACAGTTGTTAAGTGAATTGCCGCAGTTGTTCAGTTAGTAACATGGTTGTTAAGTGAATCTTGCTTCTCCATTGACTTTGCTTGTCAGAAGGTCGCAAAAAGCTGATCACATGACCCTGGGGACACTGCAGCCATCATAAATATGAGTCAGTGGCCAAGCATCTGAATTTTGATCATGTGACCATGGGTATGCTGCAACGGTCATAAGCGTGAAAAACAGTCATAAGTCACTCCAGTACCTTTGTAACTTTGGATGGTCACCAAATGAACAGCTGTAAGTCAAGGACCTGTATTGAATAGGTTGTGAAATTTTTCACCACACTCTTTCCTTTCCTGCCAGAAACCAAAGGGACCACCCGGGCCTTTGGAGCCCTCTGCCCAGACAGACAAGTCCCATCAGCGGGAGAAGTTGGAGCGCTTCAAGCAGATGTGCCAGATGTTGGAGCGGGTGAAGAACAGCAGCAGTTCCAGTTCCAGTTCAGACTCAGATTCTGACACAGATTCACGGGGCTCTGACTGTTCTAGTGGAGCAGTGTCGAGCCAAGCCAACTCCCCAGCCACCCGTTCGCAGCACTTGGCTGCCCTGGGCTTCAGTGCCAGTGAGGAAGAGGAGGACGAGGAGGAGGGTGGGCGGCGCAATGGTGGCTCAGAGACAACACGTAACGGGAAGCAGCCCAAAGCTCGGGGGAACTCTCAGGAGAAGGAGAACAATCATTGCCCATCCAGCAGGGGGAACGAACGGGCCAAGCAGCAGGTGGGAGGCCGGAAAGCCAACCGGCCTGCTGGACAGACAGGGCTCCGCATGGTAGCCCGGACTCAGTTTCTGAACTGGCCTTTGGTGCTGTCACCTCCCAAACCTCTGCTACAGTTGGAGAGGCACGTGATCCGGCCTCCCCCAGACAGCCCTGAACCTGACTCCCTGCCCTTGGACAGCGGCTCTGATCATATCATGCAGCGGGACATTTGGTTGGCTGTCTTCCAGTATCTCAGCTATCAGGAGCTATGCGTTTGCATGAGGGTGTGCCGGACATGGAGCCGTTGGTGAGTGAGCAAGTGGGCGGGCAGGCCAGTGGAGAAGTTGACCTGGCAAGCTAGAGAAGTAATGGAGGGAGGGAACAACACAGCAGGCTCTGCAGTTCGATTAAGAGGGGAGAAGAGGCCGTGGGATCAAATTTGACAGCTGCCTACTGACCCATTTCCGTGCAATGAACATCAGACCTCAGGGCTGTCTTGACTGTTTGGCCAGCCTTCCTTCCAGTCGGATAGGAGCCTCAGGTTCAACAAGCACATTCTGTGAATGAAGAGGAGGGGAGGGAGAAAAATGATAAGTGTGTATAGCCCTCTCTAAGTGGTTTACAGAGTTAACATATTTGCCCCCAACAATCTGGCTCTTCATTTTACCCACCTCGAAAGGATGGATGGCTGAGTCAACCTTGAGCCGGTCAGGATCAAAACTCCTGGCAGTGGGCAGAGGTAGCAATAGCGCTTAGACTTATATACCGCTTTACAGTGCTTTACAGCCCTCTCTAAGTGGTTTACAGAGTCGGCACATTGCCCCTAGCAATCTGGGTCCTCATTTAACCGACCTCGGAAGGATGGAAGGCTGAGTCAACCAGGAGCCTGGCGAGATTTGAACTGCCAAATTGCAGGCAGCCGGCAGTCAACAGAAGTAGCATGCAGTACTGCATTTTAACCACTGCACCACCACAGCTCATATACTCAGGAATCCATTATGAGGCCAACTGTTAATGGCATTAAAAACTCACAAATAAAGGCAAATACACGTGTCCCAGGATAATGTTGGGGGTCAGTCACCAGGACCAGAGGTTCAGTCTTCCGAGCTTTCGGACTCGTACTGGAGCTCATCCTCAGGTAAACAGAAAGGTGAGAGAGAAGTTCCCTGAGGATGGGCTCAGCATGAGTCCAAAAGCTCGGAAGACTGACCCTCTGGTCCTGGTGACCAACCCAGATTGGATCCTGCAACATTACAAACTTGTCATGGCAATTAACATGGAGGTTACAGAGGTACAATTTATATGCATGCACCAAGGAATCCTGCTCTGTACACCACTGCAGGTTACTCCCTGAGCTGTTTTGTGCATCATGTCACATGTGACCCTCGGCATTCTCCTTCCTAAATACCAGGAAATCACCACTTATTCATGCTTGAACATCTTTGTATGGAATGAGTTCTCTCCATATTGAAAAACTACCTGGCTCAGACAACATGTCAATGTTGAAGACCTATTTCTATAATATGTCATAAAATATCAATGCTTCTGTTTCAGCTGACCTCAACAGCGTTGTACAAATAGATAATATGTACCTGCCTCTGAATAACTTTCAGAATATAGTATGGCTATTAATGAATCAAAGCTTTAATTGAGGGATACATAACTTTTATGCAGATGGCTTTGTTTGCATTTTGAATAGCATGTCAGAGACCACACAGCCCAGTAACAGATGGGGTCAGGGCAAAAATTAATTTTTATTTTATTTTTCATGAGTAATGTATTTTGTACATTTTATTAGATTGATATGACTATTTCAAATGCATGGGAGACTAACCATATTAAAAGTAGGTAAAAAGTGTGTGCAAAAAAATATATACAGCAGCTGGCAAAAATCACACAAAAATGCAGTTAGCACAGCCAAGAAACAGTCTCTGTCATATATCCTTGAGAAACAAAATTCAGCCTTGATAAATGGAACAAATGTACCAGAAACTTTCAGAATGAAATTTAACCCAAATAAGTTAAATTTTGTTCAGAAAATGTACAGGGGTGGAAAGGAGAATACCTGACTTGGTAACACAACTTCTGAAAAAGATTTTGGATGACGAACCAGCAATGAGATGTAGAAGTGCAGTTTGGGATTGCTATTAGTAGAGGTATACTTTCCAAATCATAGGAAGTAATTGTTTTATCCTGCTTTGTTCAGGCTTATTTTGAACACCGTGTTTAGTTTGGGGATCCACACTGTAACAAGAACAGCAAAAAATTTAGGGGATTCGAAAATAAGCTGTACACAGAGAGGCTGATAAATCTGGGTATGATTACCTTTCAGAAAATGTGGGGATATTGTAGCATTCTTCAAGTATTTGAAAAGATGTCAGAGTCCAAACTTTCCAGAATCCAAGTTCTAAGGTGGGAGGTTTCAGTTACCTAATTGCTAGGACAAAAGTTCCTGACTATGAAAGCAGTTCAAGCAATGGAACCTGCAGAAGTGGTGGGAGACCTTCAATGCATGCACTCAGATGGAGGCTGGACAACCATCTCTCTGGGATGCTTTCATTTGGATTCTGCTGCTGAGGAATCAGAAATACAGGTAGTCCTTGACTTAAAACAGTTTGTTTAGTGACCATTCAAAGTTACAATGGTACTGAAAAAAAGGGACGACTGTTTTTCACAGTTACGACCTTTGCAGCATCCCCATGATCATGGGATCAAAATTCAGATGCTTGGCAGATGGTCCATATTTATGACCATGGCTGTGTCCCAAAGGTCATGTGATCAACTTTTGCGACCTAATGAACAAAGTCAGTGGGGAAGCCATATTCATTTAACAACTGGATTACTAACTGATCAGCTGCCTTGATTTACCTAACAGCTGTGGCAAGAAAGGTTGTAAAATGGGGAAAAAATTGCTTAACAAATGTCTCAACAATAATATTTTGGGCTCTATTGCAGTTGTAAGTTGAGGACTACCTGTAATTCTTTCCAACTTTATGATTCTGGAGCTCAGTGAATCATTGCCTATTGGCTGTCCTTCACTCCTCCCAGGTGCTGTGACAAGCGGCTTTGGACATACATTGACTTGAGCCATCGGAAATCTATCACTCCCTCCATGCTGAGCGGAATCATCCGACGACAGCCAGCCAGTCTTGATCTGAGCTGGACCAACATCTCCAAGAAGCAGTTAATGTGGCTCCTGAACAGGTTGCAAGGTATTTGGAGGGCAAATTGGGAGTGGTGGGGAGGTTTAAGGGAGAGAGATTAAGTGGTAGCCAACTGTTCCTTATTTGGAGCACTTATATTTTATTTCCAAATGCAGTTGTTCAAGGGCTTGACAATTCTGCAAAACTCCCAAATGCTATCCAGAGATGAAAACCCACACATTAAAAAAACACCCTGGCTAAAATCACTACAGGTAGTCCTTGACTTAGAACCATTTGTTTAGTAACTGTTTTAAGTTACAATGGCACTGGAAAAAGTGACATGACAGTTTTTCTCACTTAACCATTGCAGCATCCCTGTGGTCACGTGATCAAAATTTGGATGCTTGGCAATTGACTAATAATTATGATGGTTGAAGTATTCAGGGTCCTGTGATCCCCTTTTCCCACCTTCTGACAAGCAAAGTCAAGGAGGAAGCCAGATTCACTTAACAACCTGTGTTACTAACTTAACAACTGCAGTGATTCACTTACCTCTGGCAAGAAAGGTAACATGGGGCAAAAAATCACTTAACAAATGTCTTGCTTAGTAACAGAAATGTTGGGCTCTATTGCAGTCGTAAGTCGACTAGCTACAGTGAAGCCATTTGGAACAAGAATGTGTTCGAATCAAGAAATGCAAATTCCAAAGGTTATTCCAGAGTATTCAACTCTGCATATTTATTTAAGGAAAAGTGAATCCAGTGGCTTTGTTTAAACCTGAACAAAGTCCTCAAGGCTTCCTCTCTTTAAATTGGCTTAACCCTTTAGGATTGGGGGGCATTGTGGAGTGAGGTTTTTCACGGTCTGAAAACCCTGCACTTTGTGTTAATCTGGATGTAGGAAAAGGTAATTGAATGGTCTAGGCAAAGGACAAGGGACAGATAGCCAGAATTTCTGGGCACATGAAATTAAACAAATTCAAGAAGCAAAGAGCCTGCGCCAGGCTAATTTCCACTGCAGTGTTGATGCCCTAATTCAAATGACAGGTGGTGGTGGTGGTGGGATGGAAACTAATCAAGCAGAGAAGCAACCTGGAATTAAGGAGAAACTTCCTACCAGTGAGGACAATCAACCAATGGAACAGCTTGCCACCAGAAGTGTGGGTGCTCCATTACTGAAGGTTTTTAAGAAAGAATGAAATGGAATAGAATAAAACTTTATTGTCACTTTAAATGTAAACTAATCAACATACATTAAAATGAAATTTCATTACATTCAGCTCTCAAAAGATAACCATTATGCATAAACCCACATACACACACATATATGACACAGAGAAATACCACAGTCTTGTTCAAGTGTATACATGTACACGGAAAAAAAAAGTCCTGCAAATTTACAAGACGGATGGCATAAGGACTGAAGAGACTGGATCGTCACTTTTCTGAAATAGTATAGGGTCTCTTGTTTGTGCAGAGGGTTGGACTAGTAGACCTCAAAGGTCCCTTACAGCTCTATTCTGTTTGATTGGTTGAGAACATTGTTTTTCTTCATGTGGCCAAAACCACAATCAACAATCTTAAGATATCTGGACAGGGAAGGTTTGATAAGATTTAATAGCTCTGAATTCTGCAACTTTTTTTCACTTGCATCCTCTCAAGTGGAGGTAGGGATGTGGCATGTGGCTGAGAATTTAGTCTTGATGCAAGTCACGCAGCTCATTTGTGGGAAGGGGTGGAATTTGAGGACGAGCAAAATCAGGACAGCCATCTTGTTTTGTGGGATAAAGAAAAGGTTTGACCCACAAGAAAGAGAAGAGCTTTCCAGGAAACCTCATATAGAAGGGATCCCCAATCTGTGGGCCATGACCCACTAGTAGGCTGTGACGGGTTTGCAACTGGGCCACAAAAATGGCTGACGAGCATATGCGTATGCCTGCACATCTCACTTGTGTGAGTAGTGGTCCACAAAGCCAGAAATATTGGGGAACTCTGTCATATAGGACGGGATGTGACCTGGGAGCCAGAAATCAAAACTTCAGAGTAGAAAGGTGAGTTCATGGTGGGAATACAGAGGAAGGAGCTGTGGGTTTCTTTAGAACCAGGGAGGAATAGTTTGTATGTGAGGTTCTTTTCCCCACTTAATGTTCTCTTCTCCCAACAGGCCTTAAGGAGCTTATCCTAACAGGCTGCTCTTGGTGCTCTGTGTCGGCCCTTGGCACAGCCAACTTCCCTTCCCTACAGCTCCTAGATTTGTGTTGGATTGAGGATGTCAAGGATTCTCACCTCCGCGAGCTGCTCTTGCCTGCTACAGATGCCAAGCCTGGTAAAGCTACCTGTACCGGAGGGAACGGTCTCTAGGACAGAGGGAGGTCAGGGATATCTGGGCAGATTTTGCCACCTTTTCTTCCCATCCCAAGGAAGTGGAAAAACCTGCAAGGCAATCCATATGTACCCTCCGGCACCAGCTTTCTTTTACTTTCCCCACAGTAAAGAAGTTTCGTAAAATACCTGCGTGTAAGAACGGCTGAATTATTGTGGGATGTTGACATTGCGACATGAAATCTCTCAAGGCTTTGCCAATCTTTAAAACTGGTTGTGGAGGCAGGCTAAATGTAAGCCTCTAGAAAAATTGTCAGCACCTGCTCTAAGTTGGCCAACATAGACTGTACTTGTACAGTGCACTGAGTTGCAAATTAGCCGTTCCCATTTTAACCTCTCCTATTGCACAGTGCAGTCCATAGCAGCAGTTTATGATTCAGAGTGTTATGTGGGCCTTTGTATTAAGTTGTTGGGTACTGTCAGGCACCAGAGAAATCAGGAGTTCCAGGCAGTTCAAATGGGAATAAAGATTTATTATAAGTTTAAGCTCTCTATAAGAATCTGAACTATTGGATGTATTAGTGCTTCCATCGTGGATAGCCAGAACTGGTATTTTCACGTAATGATTCTGTTTGATTCTTTCCCATACTGAAAGCAGAGCATTCCTGATCTAGTGCCTTTGGAAGTACCTATGTATTTTACTTTTCGCATACCACATAAATGCATGCTTTTTATTCCTTTGTTGTTCAAATTTATCTACTCTTTCAACCATGTGAGCACTGAGGCCTGGTAATGCAGCTCCCAATCTGGTAGCCCACCCCCCCCCCCCCCCCTAATTTTTGGTCTCTTGTAACATTTTCAGTTTGATTCTTGCTTTTTTGCCTTGCCAGACAAACTTTAGAATCAATTTATTTAAGTCCTCAAAAAACTTTTTTCCTAGTTTTGTCGGAATTGCTTGAAATATAAAATAGCAATTTTGGTAGGATATTCATTTTTTTTTTGTGGCTATCCTTCTGACCAATGACAGCTGTAGATTTCTCTATTTTTCCAAGTCTCTCTTTATTTGTTGTATTAATTTAATGTAGTTGTCTTCTTTGAGGGTTGTACATCTTGCTGTTAGCCATATTCCCAGGTATTTAACTTTTTTAGTTATCTGCATGTCCATCTTTTCCAACAGTTCATTTTTCTGTTTATTTGTAAGATTTTTTGTCAATTTCTTAGTCTTTTTCTTGTTTATTTTTAGTCCTGCCACCTCACCAAACTCTTCTGTTCTTTTTATTAGTTTGGGTCCCGTTTCTAGAGATAGTGGACATCCTTGTCTTGTGCCCTTGCTTATGTTAAAATTTTCCATTATATCCCTGTTTACTATCACTTTCACCATTTGTTTTGAATATATTGCTTGGATCATATTTACGAAGTTTTCACCAAAGTCCATACGTTTTAATTGTAGTGTCATAAACTGCCAGTTCATATTATCAAAGGCTTTCTGTGCATCCAAGAAGATCAACGCTAGCTGTTTTTCAGAATGGGCTTTGTAATATTCCAAAGTAATGTGTTCAGGATAATCCTCATACTATTTTTCAGTTGTCTTTTAGGTAGGAAACCATTCTGGTCAGGATATATGAATTTGTTTAGAAATCTTTTTAGTCTCTCTGAAATTATGGAGGCATATATTTTATAGTCTATATTTAATAATGATATTGGTCTGTATTTTTTTATCTGTTGAGGATCTGTATCTTCATTTGGTGTTAAGGTAATATATGCTTCTGTCCTTGTTTTGGGGAGCTTGATAGCGCTTCATTATAGACCTCCAGCATTGACAGTCCTAGTGTCTCTTGTAAATTTTTATAGAGTTCTGCCGGAAGCCCATCTGGTCCAGGTGTTTTATTCTTTTTTTGTCTTTTAATTGCTTCTGTTATTTCCATTGTCATTCTTTCATTTAACATTACTCTCACTGTGTCTGGTATTTTAGGTAGATCAGCCTTTTCCAAATATTGTTTTTGTAAGGCTCAGACTCCCCTTGAAACGATAAGAATGAACTTTTGAAAACTAGGTATTTCAAAAGGAATTCTTTATTGAAAAGGAAGTTATCCAGGTGATATTCAAAGCAGGGTCTAATATGCCTCCAGGCATGCAGCATACATAAAAGGAGTTAGAACTCCTCCCCTTAGTCTGATGTGGATTTCATCAAATACAAAGAAGCAACATGTTAATTCCCCCCCTCTTTTTTTCTGGGAAGTTTCTTTCTGAGCTGGAATTTTTTGGCCCCTTCTCCTCTTGCTATCTCTCCAAGAGGTTTCCAGGCCTCTGGGCTCCAGTCCCCAGTTGTATACCATGTGCAAGTTATACAGATTCGATACAAGACTTAAGATGTTCAGGTTACTTCAAAAAGGATTACTTCTACCAACCCACCCACCCCCGCCCCTTTCTTCTTCCATTGAAGAATGGCAAATACACGGATCTGACAGTTTTGTTGTTTCTTCTGACATTTTTTCTTGACTGTAAAGTTTCCTAAAAATTCCTTGATTGTTTTCTTTTTCTCTTCATTCTGGTAATGAAGAGTCCCCTTCTCATCTATCACTTTGTATATCATTTTCTTCTCTTTCTCTTTTTTCAACTTATACACTAGCCATCTACCTTTCTACCTTGCTTATTTGCATTTTCAAAAAAGTTCTGTTTTGCCATTTTAATTATTTGTGCCGTTTCATCTTGTATGGCACAAAAAGGGTTGTAGGTTCAGTTTATGTTTTATTAGTTCAGTTTTCTCTTTTATTTTTTTTGCAGATCATTCTGCAATTCTGTTTCCAATTTTTAAGCTCATCTTGTAGTGTATTTTGCTGCTGTTTCTTTTTCTTATTTTTTCTTGCTATATATGTTACTGCTAACCATCGTATGTATGCTTTTGCCATGTCCTAAACAGTTTGCAATGATGTTTCTTCTTTTCTATTTTCTTTAAAGAAAAATTCCATTTCTTTTTCCACTGTTTGTATGAACTCCTTTTCTTTTAGAATAGTTTGATTCAGTGTCCACCTCAGTTTCTTCCTTTGTCCCTTCCATGTAATTTTTATCGGGTTATGGTCTGCCCATACGTTTGTTTCTATATCTACCTCCTGAACGTCTGTTCTCATTTCTGATGTCATCCACGCCATATCTATTCTCGACCATGATTGATGTCTATTCAAATAGAATGTATACTGGTTTGTCTTTGGGTTTAGCTCTCTCCATATATCCTGTCAGCCTATTTCTTGTGTCATATCAAAAATGGTTTTTGGAAGTGTCCTTATTTTTTTTACTTTTTTTACTGCTTCTGTAGTCTATTTTGGCATCCGCAATTGCGTTGAAGTCCCCTATCATACATACGTTTTCGTAGTCCATTTCAGTTATCTTTTTGTGGAGTCTTTTATAAAACCCTTCCTGCTTATTGTTTGGAGCATATATTGCAAACAGCAGAATCTGTTTCTGGTTTATTAGCACCTCAACCATTAATATTCTCCCTTCTTCATCTGCATATATTTGTTTGGCTTTTAATGGTTCTCTAACATATAGTGCCACCCCTCTTTTCTTTTGAAGTCCTAATGCCGAATATAATTTCCCAATTTTGGGGTATTCCAATAGGTTACCATGTTGCTTTTTAATATGCACTTCTTGGAGACAAATTAAGTCCAATTTTAATCTTTGTAATTTTGTGAAGGTTTTTTTTCTTTTCATGGGGGAGTTCAATCCATTTATGTTAATAGATAACATCTTTATTTCTTCTTCTATCTTTTCATTTATATATAGGTCTTACCCTTCTAGTTGTTCTTATCTCTCTCTGTCTTTTTATTCTTGCACCTTCTCACTCTGCTTGCTCATTTTTCTCCTCTCTTTCTTCTTGATCTAGAGTTTTTTCTTCTATTTGTATTTCGTCTTGACTTTTTACTTTCTATCTCTTCTCTGCTTTCCTGTTCTTCATTTGCAGTAAAATGGTGTTCAAAGAATTCATGTGCTTTATCTAAAACGGGTCACCAACCTTTTGGACCTCAGGGACCACCAAACTCATACTTTTAAATCCCTAGGACCACTAATAATGATTTTTTTAATAAAAGATAATATATTTAATATAAAAATTATATATATATATAGATAGATATAGAGATATAGATATAAATATAAATATATATATAGAGAAGAGCCCCCCCCCCAAAAAAAAAATCTGGTCTCCTGTCATTTCATATCTCCCCCAAGTCAGAGGAAACCTCTCCCTCCTTTGCCAGGTGTGGCTGCCTGGAGTTGGGGGAGGGAAGGAAGGCCAAGCTGCTTCCATCCCTCCCCCCACCTGCACCTTCCAAAGAGACAGAAGAGTGTGTGTGGGGGGGGGGGTGTCTGAGCTAAGGGGCCTTGAGGCAACTGCTGCTGGGAGAAGCAGAGGCAGAAAGGGGGCTTTGCTCTCCTTGGGGGACAGCGCCCCTCGGCTGCCCCTCCAGGGGCTTCTCAGCCGGCAGCTTCCTGAAGAAGGACCACCGCCCTCGGTGATTAATTGGGGGGAAGGGAGGGGGAGAAAGTGGGGGCTCCTTTCAGATTCCGGGGGGAGGATTGAGAGAGCTCAGATCTGCAGCTGAGGAAAAGCTACAGGACAGTGATGTAGGGGCTCTTCCAGCCTCACCTGGAGGGAGGCAAGGAAAGGGGGGGAGGCTGACACATTCACCCCCCCCCCAAGAGGAGAGTTGCTTTCCTCCATCAGCCCTCCATCCACTGCTTCTGCTGCTCCTTGCCTCTCCTGCCCCAGGAGGGGAGCCGGGCACCGTTTCCTCCCCACCCGATGGCTGCACCCTCAGCAGGAGAGAAACCCGCCCCGGAGCCCAATGGTGACCAATCCACTCCTCCCAAGCATTTCTTCCTCGCCGCCCACCTCGCAGAGCCCACGGGGGAATGAGAGAGGCTCCCCCTCCAACCAAGCTGTCAAGCACTCCTCGAGAGAGAGATGAGAGAAGCAGCCGGAGTCACTCTCGTCTCTCAAGAGCCTGGCCAAAGTTTCTTGTACCACTTCAGCGAGAGAAACAACAGTTTGCAGGGGGGCAATTTGACTCCGGCTGCTTCTCTCTGCACTACAGACGCGGCAAGAAACAAGGGGCTGCCTTGGCACCACCAACTGCTGAAAATATAGCACGGCGAAGGAGATGCAAATGTGAGTAGCGCTTCTTCCAGCCACCACCACTTCGGCCTGCTTGCGCCACATACCTTCCAGTTCCAGCTTTCATGGTTCTCTACTCAGTCTCTAGTAAGGTTTGTGCTCAGCCGAAGGGTGGGGGTCAGCATGTGGGTGGAGCAGCCTTGTTTTCCCGCGTGGCCCAGATTGTTTTGGGGCACCATTTCTCTGCAGACCACCAAAAATTTTCTGTGGACCATCGGTTGGCGACCACTGATCTAGGGTGCTTTATCCACCCTAAATTTTTTATCTTGCCAGGTAACCAGAATTCCTTCTAGTATCAGCCATCTAAAAGTCACGTTATATTTAATCAGTTGTGCTGTCAAAAATTGGTATTGTCTTCTCTGCTCTCTGACTCTCCTAGGGATCTGTTTTAAAGTCACAATTTCTCTCCCTTTATACTTCAAAGGCTCATCTCTAGTTCTTTTATATATTTCATCTCTCAATGTCTTTTTGGTAAATCTCACGTGCACCTCTTTTGGTAGTTTATGTCTTCTTGCATAATTCATATGGATTCTAAATATTTCATCTATTTCCCTTTGTATGTCTTGTTCATTTTTCTGTAGTGCTCCAGCCTGCAGGTCTGTCATCAGATCAGCCAGGTCTTCCTCTTTCTCTTCCACAATATTCTGGAATCTCAGTCAGTAGGCCGCCTTTTCCATCTCCAGAAAAATTACTGTATTTTCTAATTCTCTGTTAGCTTGTAATAGCTTTTGATCTATTTCCTCCATTTTTTTTCCTGTTTGCTCAGCCTTTATTTCTATTTTCTGTATCCTCTGTTCATTTTTCACTATTGTTGAGGTATTCCCCATTAGGAGAATGAGTACTCAGGGAAACGTAGTGAGAGTGGTGTTGAATAACACACAGCCAGCATACAAATACACTGAATAGTAAAATGTAGGGTTTACTTCCAGTAAATGGGTAAACAAAGTCCAACAAACAGTCCAAATCATACATGGTTAAAGCAGGTAGTATTCAATACAATCAGTTCAGGGATAATCCAAAAATGAAGTCCAGTATCATAAACAAAGTTCAGTAAATGGAGTTTGCTAACAGTTTGCAAGACTCACAGCAATTCCAGCAGAATGACGATCAGGCAAAAGGCAATAGGGAAAATGCAGGAAGAGAACAAACCAGGTTTCTAGCTCCATCTTATGGCCATCGGAGGAACCTCAGCCAATCACAATTACAGCATTCTCTTAAAGATACAACAGTATTAAATGACTATCCTGATTTATATATTGCCAACCCAACAGTTAGGTGACTATCATTCCTAACAACTATCATTTGCTGAAAATTCCCTATCTTTTCATCCATATTCCATATCTCCCGCTTCATCTCCCCCATTTCATTCTTAATCTCGTCATGGTTTTTTGACAGCTTTTTTTTTTTACTTTTGATCATGGCTTCTTGGATTTATTGTAGCATCGCTTGCATACTCTGAAGGGAATTTGATTTCTCCAAACCTAGCATGCTTTCTATTGGTCTTTGATTGGATGGGCTTGATGCTGATGCTGATGTTGCTGATGAGGGTGTAGATGAGGCTTTCTTTCCTATCTTAGACATATTCTATATACTTGTCATCTCTACCACTCAGAAAGGAGCTGATCAAAGGGGGAAAGACAAAGAATTATATCTGCACAGAGAAAGACTATTTCCCACACCCACAAATATACCTCCTTCAGTTCTCTGGTATAGTATCTATAAAAATATTCCCACAATCTAAAATTTCCACTCACCACTGTTTAACAAAAATCTATCTTTGGTCTACAGAATTAATAGTCCTATCGAGTCCATTGATTACTCGTAATTCCCTTAAGGCTAGGCGCTTCCTCTATTCTTCTTCCTCCAACAGTTTAAATTTATAATCCACGTAGATCTGTCCACACTGCTATTGTTATAATCCTATCTCTGGCAGGGATCTGGGATGTCTCCTTTATGCTAGCCAAAAACAAAGAAATTTCATTTATGTCCAATGTCCATCTAAGCCCGTGATGGCGAACCTTTTCCACACTGCGTGCCAAAAGTGCGCTTGCAAGCCTGCACCCATGATGCAGTGCGCACGCGACTCCCCTGCCCCCTGCGTATGTGCGCGCAACCCCCTGCACATGCACCGTGCGTCTCTGCGCATGCATGCGCAACCCCCACACTACACACCTCTGTGCATACACATGCAACCCCCCCCCCGCATGCCACATGCGTGGCAGATACCCGACAATCAGCTGGCTGGCGGGGGCGCATGCACAGTGGGGCTCTTGTGGGTGACCTCTTGCATGCCAGCAGAAGTGGCTCTGCATGCCACTTCTGGCACATGTGCCATAGGTTCGCCATCAAGGATCTAAGCTGATTCTTAGTCTCCCTTTAGTGGATTTATTTATATGTATATCTCTCCTCAGTAAAGAGTTTTTATTTTCACTGTCTGTACCTCTAAGTCCAGTAGCTACAATTGTCGCTGTATCTCTTCTTTTTTTCTTCTTTATACTGTATGATTTACATCTCAGCAGCTGCCAATATTTTCTTTTCCTTTTAAGATTCAAAATTTATAATTCACCAAGGCCCCCAAACCCACCAGTTCACCAAGCGTTCATTTCAAAACAGTATCTAGATGAAAACACAATTTCCAAGTTCAAAGTGGATACTTCCCCTTCTTTTTTCCAATTTTCCACAGCTCAAACTGCTCAATGTCTTCACCAATTGTCTCTGGATATCTCAAGAGTCTTTATGGGTCTTTATAGATATAACAACCGTCACTTCCTCTTCTTACACACTCTTCTGGTCAGTAGATAGCGCCCTTACTCTCTTTTAAGTGCTCAAAAGGTTTCCCCTTAAGTGGTCCAAATCAAATGTCAGTCCAAAAGTACTAATAAATGTATTCCTAATAATCTTCAAATATTTAAGATTATTTTAAGGTAGTTGGTCCGGGCTTTCATTTAACTTAAACTTAATTCCTTTATGGTCATTTCTGCCATTCTTTTCCAGATCTGTCAGTAGCTCTGAAAGCTTAGTCACTGCTATTTTCGGGGAGCAGAAATCCTGCTCCACCTTTTTTTTTTTGAGTCTCACTTTCCTAAAAGTTTTTAATAATTAAATCAGGATAGGTTCATTTGCAGAAAGTTAGGAAGTTCTCACCCAGCACAGCCACATTGCTCCTTGGTTTTTCCCTTCCTGTCTCTCGCCAAGCTGTCACAGCTTCAGGTCGGCCATGTTGACGGTCTTCTCTCCAGTCAGCTCCAAGGGGTTTCCCCTAGTTCTAACAGGAGATTGCCTTTCTTCACGCAGTCTTCGGGGCTTCCCCTCTACGTTCATCAACCCCTCCAGAGTTAAGTTTGACCATTAAAGGTCTCCAGACAGGCGAAATCGGGTGGAAATAACGGAGGTCTGTTTCCCCCGTCTGCTTCGCTGTGACATCACTGCTGGTAGTCAAGAATCTGAACTATTCACGGTTAAAGCAATTTGGTGGTAAATAAGGAATTCATGATGGTCTGGACTTATATATCTTGTGGGTGCAAAGGGACTCATGACTGATGACATGTTTGACCCCTCCCTCAGCGTGGGCATCTCCTACAGGTATTGTAAAATCAGAAGGAATGACTGGGATCATCTACTGAAGTCCTCTGCTACACACAGGTGATCCAGTTAAACCATCCATGGGAAGTGGCTTGTCCAGACTCTTCTTAAAAAGCTGTAGAGATGGAAACCCACAGATGTACAGATCTCACCACCAAGATGTTTCTCCTTTAGAATTATTCTGCAAACCTTCTGGTCTACCACACTGTGGGGCTCTGGTGCAGTTGCTGGCCCATTCTGCTCCGTATGTCAGAGCTGGTAAGCCCAAGCCTTCTTCACTTAGCAGTAGTGCCCAGTCTAAGAGCCTTCTCTGCACACTAAGGCTTGGAGCTTATCATGTTGCAGGCTGGAGTAGCCCAGTCTGGATTCTTGATCTGTGAACTGGGGTGTCCCAGGCCTGAACAGCGGCAGATGCTGGATGCTTGCTTGAGGCATCAAGCCCAGTGTCCGTTCCATGCCCTGAGGAGCCTTCAAGTTTGGGCTGCTAAAACTGCAAGTTCTAAGGGTCGCTAGCCTGAAGCTCCCTCAGAATGTGTGGGCTCTCACTCACCCTGCAGCTACTGTTGGCAAGTGACTGGGAGAGGCAGCAGGGCAGAAAATCTCCTTTCATGGCCCTCCTGTAGGGAAGAGGTGAGCAAGGACTGAAAGGCATGGGAGAAGGCTAAGAGGATCCTTCCCTGCACTGCTGGTTGAGTGCTTCCAGGCTGGGAAGCTTCAGCAAATGCATTGTGCACTGGAGATCCTTCACCTGGAGCCCTGTCAGAGCATGGCAAATCTTCACGGACAGTGTGAACAATCCCAAAGCAATTATGCCAAAAAGCTGTTTGATTTAATTTATTTGGTTGTCGACAGCCAGATGGCTTCTTCATTTCAGGAAAGAAAATCTGATTGACTCCGTGGTCCAAGTCACTCCAGTGAAACAAATGTGCGTCGTTTTGCCCAAGCTTGTTAAAATAAGCTTTCCAATTCATGCATCTGCCATTTAGGGCAGAGGTCCTGGCTTGTCCTGTGAAGCTCATTCTCCTCTCTATTCTCACCCTGCTAGGCCAGACAGACAGCCGGGGCCGGCTCCAGAATGTCTCTGAACTACGGCTCTCCGGTCTGGACATCACAGATGCATCTCTGCGCTTGGTAATCCTGCACACCCCTCAGCTTGCCAAACTGGACCTGAGCCACTGCAACCATGTATGTGACCAGTCTGTTAACCTGCTGACTGCTGCTAATTCTCCACTCCGAGAGACCCTAATTGAACTCAACCTCACCGGTGAGTCAAATCCCTACTGGCAATTCCACCTCTCCTGCTTGACCAAAACGATGCAGCCTCCTGAGAGAAGAACAGTGCACTATAGTGGTTAAGGAGTTGAACATCTATCCCAATGTTTCTCAATCTTTTTTTTCTTCCATGGCACCCTTGCAACCCTGTTTGTCTCCTGTTGCCCCTTGTCCAGGTCCCAATACCAGATAGGGACTTTGGACAATGTTGGTAGTTCTTGATTTAGGATCACAATTGAGACTGTAGCTTCTGCTGTAAGTTGCTGCAGTCATAAGTCAAGCCAGACCCAATTTTACAGCAATTTTTATGGCAGTCATTAAGCAAACTACATGGTTATTAAACAAATCTGTTTAACAGCCATCATGACTTACAACCATGATTCCAGGCACAATTATGGTTGTAAGTTGAGGGCTGCTTGTAGTGGCCATAACATTATCCCACTGTGCCACCTATTGTCTATGTTCCCAAGAATATGGCTGTTGCTAATTTTGGGGGGGTGAATTGTCTTTCCCCCTATAAAAGCAGCCCCAATTCTTGCCCAGTTTCCTGAGCCAGGCCCCATCTCCCCACAGCAGGATCTGAACAAACCAGTGCTATCTCATGATCTCAGAACATGTTC
The DNA here is from genome assembly GCF_900518735.1 of Pseudonaja textilis. Next base: position 42,686 of record NW_020769642.1, read on the forward strand.
TCAAACCAGTGCTATTTCATGGTCTCCTGTTCTGGAGGACCCTTGGTGGCGCAGAAGTTAGAATGTAGTATTGCAGGCAAACTCTGCCCACAGCCTGGAGTTCGATCCTGACCGGCTCAAGGTCGACTCAGCCTTCCATCCTTCTGAGGTGGGTAAAATGAGGATTGTTGGGGGCAAGAGGCGGACTCTGTAAACCATCAAGAGAGTGCTCTAAAGCAGTGGCCCCCAACCTCTTAGGCACCAGGGACTGGTTCCATGGAGAGAGGTTTTTCCACGAAAAGGAGGGGGCATGGTTTTACATGCTGCCTGCATCCCACGGATGGGGCTTCATTTGTTTGCGTGGACTGGTTTCTGGCATGCTGCAGACCAGTGCTGGTCCACAGACCGGGGGTTGGAAACTCCTGCTCTAAAGCACTGTGCAGTGGTATATAACTCTAAGTGCTATTGCTATTCCTTCTTCCTTCCCTGATAGGATGTAACCGGCTGACAGATCAGTGTCTGCCCCTTTTCCGCCGCTGTCCACGCCTCTCCCGTATCGACCTGCGTTCCTGTCACCACATCACAATGGAGGCCTGTGCCCGATTTGCTGAGGACTCTGTCTCCAACAGCAGCGCCGTGCCACCAACCCCCAGAGCATCCTCACCTCCTTTTCGTTGCCCCGAGGAGAAATTGCTGCTGAAGGACAGCTAATACTCGCCCTGGGGTGGAGGCGCAGAAAGACTCAGCTTCATCAATCCAACTGTTGGACACGGACTCTGGGAGAACCTTTTTACTTAAAGCCATGCACTGAACCAGAGTGGCATCTCCACCCCCTTACTTGTGCAGCAAAGAGGGTGCTGGGGGAGGGGGGGTCATGCCCCCTTCCCCAGGTCTGGCCTGCTGAGGGCCAGGTGGCCTTTTGCCCCATCCACTTGTTCCTGGACAGCCATGGAGTAAGTGGGGTCCGAGGTAGCCTTGTCGCTTTACAATGCTGGGGAAATGCATATTCCTCCCACCATGCACTGCGTTGTTCCCCTCTCTCCCCCTCCCACCTCCAAATGTCCATCCAAGCCACCATTGGTACACCCCACTATCTCGGGGCAGCAGGCGGTGGGGGAGGGTGGGAGTTGACATTCAGCCTTGAAATGCTGGCTCAGGAAGAAGGCAGCTTCTTTGATGGGGTCAGATATATTATGTTTTTCCTGCCCTGTTCCTCGCTCAATGCAAATGTGCACTCCAACCTCACTGATCCTCCCCCCCCACATGCTGCCTTGATTATTTTTAAAGGGTGTGTGTGTGTGTGTTTGCGCACACACGTGCATGTACTTGTCAGCCTGCCTACCCAGTTCCTTTTTCCAGCCCTCTCCCCAGTTGTGCATCTGCAGTGTGATTTTCCAAGGGGGCCAAGCAAGAACCAGGCAGCTGATTTCCGGATTCCTTTGACCTGTCTTTTCCCACTGTGTACCTGCTGGGGCTCCCTCCTGCCTCTACCGCTTTCTCTCTTTCCCACAGCACTGGATAGTTTCTGGAGCTGGCACATCCATTTGATCTGCTTCCTGCATCAGTGCCCTTTGTACCCATAATTCTCTCCTCACCCATCAATTGGAGGCCACAAAACTTCTCTATAGGTATTCTTCCCTTTAGATTTTCTTCTCCTCACTCTCCCTCCCAGCCAATCCCAGTATGCAGCTGAGGCCTCCTGGGGATGCAGCCCCACCAAATGTTCACCCCAGTGCTTCACTAGATGCCCACACTGTGAAACACATGTGCTGCATTCTGTACGCACAGTGTATCTGCTGCTGTGTACCAGCAGAGGGACAAGGGAGAATACTTCGTCCAAAAGAAAGGAGTAAACTAGCATGTGTGAAAGGGAGGTGCTAAACCTCCTGTCTCACTTGGCATGCGTTGGGATCCTTCTGGGAGGAAAGGCCTTAACAGTCCACTCTTCCCTCTCCCTCCAAGCCCCCTCAGCCCTTGGGCAACACGTCTGCTCAGCACAGTGTTTCTCAACCATTAAGATGTGCAGACTTCGACTCCCAGAATTCCCCAGCCAGCATGAATTCTGGGAATTGAAGTCTGCATGTCTTAAAAGTTGCCAAGGTTGAAAAACACAAGTCTACAGTATTCTTTCAGGTCCCTGGGCTGTTCCTGGAGGAAATTCCCTCCCAGGCTGTTTTCATCCGACATTGGCAGGCTGGGTGGATCGGGCAGCTCTTTTCAACTCTGTTGTCCCACCTTCTGTGCCCACCGCTTTGCTCCAAGGCTTCCCAGCACTTCTCCCCAGAAGCATCCTTCCTTCCAAGTTTCTCCCTTCTTCAAAATCCTCCTTTTCGACTCTGGATAGAAAAATCCTCACAGCTTCCCCCTCCAATCTTCTCCTTCCTTTCCTTGGTTATTATTCTTTTGGACCATAAGCTTTAATAACCACTTTGGGGACGGGAGGGGACGGGGGGGGGGGGGGGCGTCCTGCCTGCTTTCCTTACCCACAGTGCCAACTATTGCTGAGCAGGAGTCAGACGGGCCTTCTCTTAATTCTGGCTGCTCTCTGCTGCCTCTGAATCTCAAACTTGAACCCCCGTCCAGCTGTTCGGGTGTGGATATGTGTGTGCTTGGGTATGTATGTATGTGGGATTCCCCCCCTCCCCCAATATTTTTTTTTAAAGGGGGGAGAGAAGTACTGTAGAAAAGAAAAGTGGTGCAAAACGAATGTCCTGGACTGACACTGCACCTGCTGTCGGTCGTTTTTGTTCCTTCTGCTCGGAGGTGGAAGCACATTGCTCAGTGCTGCTCTCTCCGTTCCTTTGGCCACCTTCGTCTTTGGGGTCAGGTGGGGACTCGTTCTCAAAGGTGCCCAATTCTGTCCATTTCGCTTTCACTCTTTCATTCTCTGCCATCTCTGTCTTTCCCACCATTATTAATCTTTTTGCTGTCCTTTTGTCTTGCTACAAACGGTCTGGACTGGATTGGGGAAGTATAGCAAAAGAAATCGTTCATCCAGTCCAGAAACCCTCCTCCCTTGGCTAGAATGTTTTTTCCCCCAAAAGCCCTTCTTTTCTCCCTTCCTCTTCTCTTCCTTCCCTTTCCTCTGTTTATTTTTCCTCCCTCACCCTGCCCGCCATCCTTCTCACCTTGTGCTTCACCTGAATTTTCAGATGGCATCAGACACACACCACCTTTCTGTGCGTGTTGGGGAGGGGAGGATGGCAGAAGTCTGATTTTCAATTTGGTCACGTATCTTTTCTTTTAATATATACTTGAACGTTCATTTATTACTAAAGCATTACTTGAAAAAAGACAGCGATAGCTTGTGGAATTGGAGGCAAGGTTTTCGGTGTTGGGTTGTGTTTTTTTATTATTTTTACAGTTCTGTTGGGTGCTTTTTTATTGTTTTAAGAAAATTGGTTTTGTTGTTTCCTTTTTTTTTGATTTGTCTGATTCAACAAAGTCCTTCCCTCTCACTCCATTAACCAAAGAGGGCCAAGGTATCTTAATTTTTCCTCCTCCACCTCCATTTCTGGAGGGTTTCTTTTTTTTCTTCTGTCTAGGAGTGTTCTCTCCTTTACTCACAACTCTTACAGAGCAAGTATTAAACAATTTTGAGAAGTGGAGGCTTTGGGGCTACGTTTGGGTGGAAATATTGTATATTTGAGGGAGGGTATCAATGGGTCTCTTCCAGAACTTATGGCACAGCATAAATATGTACTGTGTGGCATGTCCTCAATTTAGTGGTCCTGCCTGCATCCCATTCCCACACTCCATGGTGCAAACAAGGAAACTGGGTTGCATTCCACACAACCAGCCTCCTTGTTAGTTTGGGGCCTCCACTCTTCATTTCATGTAAAAGGAGATGTGTACACTAAGAGGGAAAGAGTCATCTAGCTCCAGATATTGGGAGGGAGGCCTGCCATGGTGACCCTCCTGTTGTCCTCTTCTCCTTCTCAAATGAGAGTGGCAACAGCCAAGGGAAGTGCTCTTTTCAAGCATATCTTTTGAGGTTTATTTTTTTTACCGTTTTTTTTTTAATGGATGTTTAACTCTTGAAAAAAAAGAAAAGAATACCTCAGGTTTAAAAAGAAATGGTGAAGAGTAAGAGGGAAAACAGAATGTAATCCCAGGGTTACATTACTCTAGAGCAGGGGTGTCAAACTCATGTCATGGCAGCATCACGTGATGTATTGGGACTTTCCCTTTCACTAAACCGGGCATGGGCATGGCCAGCACGTGACACATCCAGCCTACAGGCCGGGAGTTTGACACCCCTGCTCTAGAGCAGGGGTGGGCAGTTATGGCCCTTTAAGACTCATGAACTTCAACTCCCAGAATTCCTGAGCCAGCCATGTTGACTCAGGAATTCTGGGAGTTGAAGTCTACAGGTCATAAAGGGGCCATAGTTGCCCACTCCTGCTCTAGATTGCTGCTTTAGGGACTGCACATGTTGGGTAGGAAGCCCACTGGACCAGTGTGGAGAGGCATCCATGGCTCAGTGCTGGGTAGAGATGGACACGTGATCGCTCTCCCTTCCATCGCCCTAACCCTCACCTCAATCATCACTCCAAAGACAGGCACTTGCATCAGGGTACAGGCCCGTCTCTCAATCCCAATGGAAAAGGAACATGGAGAAACATGTCCAGAAACATGTCCCTACCCCCAGATGTAGCTTCAGAAAGTATTCCAAGACTCGCATCAACCTTGAACCTCAGATGTGTTGGAGTCTACATCCCGGTGTTTTCAACCAGCCTGTTTGTTGCCTGCAAGTGGTAAATTTGTGGTCCACCATCCCTTAAAGAAGATTGAGTTGGGTAAGGCTGAGCTATTCCATAGGTCTCTCTGACCCACAGAAACACTCACACAAACACGCCCAGTGCAGCTCCTCAACCCAGTGGACCAAAGCTATATTTCTACCACAACCATCATCTCCCACCAATTTAATTGTTTATCCTCCAGCTACAACTTTAATCTTCAATAGACTCGTATTGCTCCTCACCTAGAAATTGAGACAAAGACTGCTGGGGATGGGAAAGAAAGCAAGGGGGTGAAATAAAAATGTAAAAATCCAGTTTTTGGAGCAATGCATCTCCGTGATGTTTGATCTGCACATCTCCATCCCAGCCCCTTGACACTACAGATGGGGAGGGAGGGGGACGTGACACCAGGTTCCAATCTGAATTTCAGGGGTTCTATTGTATAAACTGTTTGCTATATAAAAAAAAATCAAAACAAATGAGTGTTTTGATCTTAAAGGCCTGTTTTTCATTATTCCCTCCCCCTCCTTTTACATATCTTGCACAGTCAAACATATATTTAGTTCTATCTACTTGCAAAAGAAATGTGAATTAAAAAAATGCTTGGGGGGGGTGTTATTTTTTTTAAAAAATTTTCAATAGGTTTCTATTTTATATTTTCTGGAAAAAACATTTTTAAACTTGTTTTTTTCAAAGGTTTTATTTTTTCATTTCCGTTATTGTTAGCATGCTGCCTTCAGGGTTCTGGTTTGGGGTTGATGGTACCGGGGTACCTTTAATCAGTTAAATTAAAATTGAAGGAAAGCCTTAGGTGTGAATCAATAACCTGATTCTTTTAAGAGGTGCCTCTGTTAGATTTCTGCAACAGTTGTCATTTGCAGTAAGAGTCACAACATGAGATGAAAAGGTTTTCCATATTATATTTGCATCAAAATTAGGCACTTCCCAAGGGAAATTCAAAAGAGGAGGGCAAGGGAACCAGTAAGATACCAGCCCATGATGATGGACAAAGCATCCTTGTCCCTTTTCTCACAACAGCCTTCTGGGGATAGGTGGGGATGACAGCTGCTACTGCAGTGTAGCTTAATTCATTTTAGAAACCATTGGAAGCACCCCTCTCTTTGGCCTTAGTTCTACACACTGAATGTGTTTGCGTGATTAGCCTAGCCATGTATTAATCAACAGCAGGATTTGTTAATTCTAGGCTGTGATCAGCTAGTTCAGGGTAAGAAAATTTAACCACTCTGGCAGACTTGATTATATTGTGTACTGGCAACACCCTCCACATTGTTTGTGATTTGGTCCCATAAATAAACTAAAATGTCTTGAGATCCAAAGATCTGACTAGGTTCCCCAAAAGACACAACTATTTTGACATTTTCACTTGTCTACATTGAATTAGCCAAGGTCTTAGTGGAAAATGAAAAATCCTTGCCTGTTCATATTGAGGCCAGTTTCTGATCATGTTCATTTTTGTCCCAGCACTTGGGTCCAAAGAATGAATGAAACAGTTCTAATGCTGAATGCTCCTTGTCCAGTCACTAAGAGGGTCTAGAGCCCAATTGAAAGTTAAATTAGCAAAACCCAGCTTGAAATGTTTCCCTACCATCCACCCTAATTACAAGCCTTAGCAGAACCTGGCTTGTATTTTTAGAATAGATTAGAGCTTGGAAGGGACCTTGGAGGTCTTCTAGCCAATCCCCTCCTCAAGCAGGAGACCCTATACAAGTTCAGACATATGGCTGTCCAGTCTCAACAGCTTTCAGTGATGGGAGCACCCAAAACGTCTGGTGGCAAGCAGTTCCACTGGTTAATTGTCCTTACTGTTAGGAAGTTTCTCCTTAGTTGCAGGTTGCTTCTTGGTTAATTTCCATCCATTGCATCTTGTCCTGCCTTCTGGTGCTTTGGAAAATAAATTGACCCCCTCTTCTTTGTGGCAGCCTCTCAAATACTGGAATACTGCTATCATGTCACCCCTAGTCTTTCTTTTCTCTAGACTAGCCAAACTCAAATCCTGCAACCGTTCTTCCTATGTTTTATTCTTCAGGCCTTTAATCATCTTAGTTGCTCTTCTCTGCACACTTTTTCCAAAGTCTCAGCATCTTTTTTGTAAAGTGACCAAAACTGGATATATTGTTAGTTGATTGATAGTCTGGACTCTGGAGAGCCTTTTGTCCAGGATGGTATAAGGTCGTCCTGCCTTAAGCCAGGGGGCTGGACTAGGTGACCTCCAAGGTCCCTTAATTCTAAGCTCTCTGGCTGAGAACAGGTGGTGCAGTTGTGGCCAACATAGAAATGGTTGCAAGTGTGCCAAAAAATCAAGATTCTAGTTGAAAGGGATTAAAAATGAGCCACGGTGGCGCAGTGGTTAGAGTGCAGTACTTCAGGGTTACTTCTGCTGACTGCCAGCTGACTGCAATTTGGCAGTTAAGATCTCACCAGGCTCAAGGTTGACTCAGCCTTCTGTCCTTCGGAGGTGGGTAAAACGAGGACCCAGATTGTTGGGGTCAAGAGGCTGACTGTAAACCACTTAGAGAGGACTGTAAAGCAGTATATAACTAAGCACTATTGCTATTGCTAAAAACATAGCAACAATCCTCTTTTTAAATTTTTCACTATTGGTTGTGTGATGCTTTGGCAGTGCTTGGCTTATTACTACCATTCGCAGTCACCCTTTCCTCCTTACATGTGAGTTGTGGAAGATCAACTCCAATATTTAAGCTACCCGACTAGAAGGTGTGTGTATGGGGGCGGAGGGGGGTGGGATTGGCTAAAATAAAAGGAAAATTCAATGACCCATTTTGCTAACATCTGTCAGTCCTTCCAAAGAACTATTCTGCAATGGGTAACTCTGCTAAATACCTTTCCATGAATTATTGAAGCAGCTCCACACCAAAGCCTTTGTAACCTCCTCTTCGTATGTGCACACAGCTCTTTGGCGTCACTGTGAAGGAAGAAAAAGAAAGAAAAGCAGCTGTGTGAGCACATGCACAGCCAAGAGCATCTTAGGAGGCAGCTGCTGTATGCAAATCTGAAGGGGAAAAATGGGGCTACTTCTTTCATAGACTTGTTTCCAATTCATTGTGCAGGACTTTGTGGGAGAGATTTGCATGGCTCTAATGCATAGTTTTACAAGCAGTGACCCTTCTCCATCCATCTGGAGATGTAGAGGCATTCAGAACAAGGCTGAATCAGATATGCTTGAAGTCCTAGGCTGCATTAACAGAGGGATAGAATCAAGGTCATGTGAAGTGTTAGTACTGCTTTATAATGCCTTGATAAGACCCCACTGGGAATATTGTGTCCAGTTTTGGTTGCCACAATGTAAAAAAAAATGTTGAGACTAGAAAGTGCAGAGAAGAGCAACAAAGATGATTAGGGGACATATGAAGAATGGTTGCTGGAATTGGGGATGTCTGGTTTAATGAAAAGGACTAAGGGGTGACATGACAGCAGTATTCCAATATCTCACAGGTTGCCATAAAGAAGAGGGAGTCAAGCTATTCTCCAAAGCACCTGAGGCAGTGGTGGGATTCAAAAATGTTTACAACCAGGAGGACTTCCAGTTTGGGTCTTCAGCAACAGACCGAAATCCGTGATTGTGCATGGTTTTGATCTGTGCTCGCCGCTGGAGCGCCCAATCCTTTGGGTTCGGGGCTGAAGCCACCCTGTAGAGGTGGTGAAGAGGGGGGAGATTGCTAGCCGAGTGGAGGGGAGCCGCATCTCTCCTCCTTGGCTGGTCTAAACTCCCTTCCCTGAAGGTGGTTGCAGCGGTGGTCAGAAATGGCCACCTCAAAGAAGAACCCGACTGGATAAGATTGTGCAGGAGGAAGACAAAGTGGAAAGCAGGACAGGCTGGAGTAAACAACAGAGAACATCTAAGCAAGGTACCCTGAATCTAAAAGTACCTAGCGGGATACTTCTGAAAGAAGATCTTTAACCAGTGAAGGAGAGAGAAAAGGAGGTTAAAAAACCTTTTTTTACATTTATATTGACAATTACAAATGGTATGGAAAGAAATTTATATTATCTATTTTGACACTAATAGGCAACCTTAAGCTGAAATCTAAGCGTCAAAAGGAGAATAAAGTTTTTTTTTTCTTGGTCATTTTAAAGCCCTAAAAAGAAGAAGAGTGGAGGCAAAAGGGTGGGACTTGGAAAAATGGGAAAATGGAGTGCCACCTGGAAAAATAAAGAGGATTAACAGTGAAACTTCGAAGACTCCCAAGGATACATTGTAACTGAAATCTTATTAAAAGATACAGTAACCCACCAAAAGGAAAAGTGAAGGAAAGAAACAAGAAGGAACAGTCTGGGATCATTTGGTGATTTTAAAAAAAAGTTTTTGGCATTCATTTTTCTTTTTCTGTTTTTACTTAAAGTCAATCGGGTGGTTGTTCAAAAGTGTTTAAAATGCCTTCACTCCTGGAGGAATTGAAAATGAGTCTTAAAAAACAGAAAGAAGATGCAGAAAGGGGAGGAAGATCCTTTGGCTTCGTATTTGAATTTTTTGAAATGGAGATCCTGAACTATGAAAAGCAAAAGGAAAAGCTTCAAGAGCAAGAAGAAGGGCAGGACAAAGAAGAAGCCATTTTCAATGATCAAATCATGCAAAGTGTGATAAGGGGGAAAAGGGGAAAAGGAGTTAAAAGTTTGAGATTGAAGGGAACAGCCAAAAAGAAAAATAGTCTGAAAAAGAAGTATAACAGCAAGGAGAAGCAGAAAAGAAAACTACAGAAGGGAAAATTAGAGAAGGGTATAAAAAAGGGATGAGAAAAAGGGGGGAAAGATAGAAAGGGAAAGAACTTATGAGGGACAAAAACAGGAAATAAAGAAAAAGGGGAAACGTACTGGGATTAAAGGTATTTGCTCAGCTAGAAAACACAGAGACAATGGTTAAATTTAGTTAAAAGTGAGGATTCTGCAAAGGTACAAAAGATAGTGTTGTGACAGTAGAATACTGTAATGAGTTAGAAATGAAATAAGTAAATCTATGAGATAAAACTATTGTTATGTAATGGTATGTTTGTTTATAATTAATGCAATAATAAAGAAGAGAGGGAAACATTGCAATTGTTAAAATATTGCGATCGATAAAATATTGCAATTGATAAAAAACATTGCAATTGATAAAATATTGAACAGAAATGTGAAAGATTTATAAGGAAATTTATACCAGTTATTAGAATGAATTTGAACAATTATTTTGCTTATTAATAGTAAATAATTTATAAGATAAAACTGACTATCCAATGGTATGCTTATTAACAGTTAAGTAATAATGAAGGGAGGGAAACATTTCAATTGTTCTCAAAGATTGATAGATATTGAAAAGAAATGTGAAAGATTTACAAGGTTCATACTAGTACTAGAATGATCTTGAATAACTATTTTGTTTACTAATGTTTATATATATATATATATTGTTTTTGCTATGTTTTTAGAATTTTTCTTTTTACATTTTCAAGGGAAAGTACCAAGCAGAGACTGAATGATGAGATCTACATGATATAAAATAGATATTAGAAATTTGAATGTTATAATTTTAGAATGCACAAATTCAATGTTTAATGAGATTTCATATGATAATAAGATTTAAAGGTTTGCTTCTTAAGAATGTTGGAACAGAACATATGAAATTGTAAACAAGACAGACGAAAGTATAAGTACAATGAATAAAAATATATAGAAATTTAGGTAAAAGAACTACAATTGAATAAGAAGAAAATGAGATAACCATAAAAGAAAATTAAGAGAAGTAAAGGGAGAAATAGTGAGAAGTTGGAAAAAGAGTAATAAGATATGAAGTTGAATACATAAGATGAATATGCATATGAAATTGTGTCTGTATGGAAATGTGATAACCCGGAATGATGCTGTACTCAAATAAGATGTTTTATTTGTTTTGTTAAAACTCAATAAAACTTTATTTTTTAAAAAAATGTTTACTACTGGTTCTGTGGGCGTGGCTTGGTGGGCGTGGCAGGGGAAGGATACTGCAAAATCCCACTTCCCTCCCCACCCCACTAACATGCTTTCCAGCTCCATTCTCCTGTGCAGGGCAACCAAAGAAGACCCAGCTGATCAGCTGGGACTCAATGGGAGGTAGAGAATAGATGGGGTTGGAGGGGCCAGTCAGAGGTGGGATATGCCAGTTCTCCGAACTACTCAAAGTTTCCGCTACGGTTCTCCAGAACTGGTCCAAACCGGCTGAATACTACCTCTGACCTGAGGGCAGGACAAGAAGCAATAGATGGAAACTAATCAAAGAGAGAAACAACCTAGAACTAAGGAGAAATTCCCTGACAGAACAATTAATCAGTGGAACAACCTGCCTCCAGAAATTGTGGGTGCTCCAAAACTGGAATTTTTAAAGAAGAGATTGGGCAACCATTGTGGAACAGCTTCCAGTTTTAAGATAGCAGAGATTGGATAACCCCTTGTCTGAAATGGTATAGGGATTCCTGCCTGAGCAGGGGGTTGGACTAGAAGACCTCCAAGGTCCCTTCCAATTCTATTATTTTGTATTCTGTTATTCTGTTACAGCATTTTTCCTCCTTTCCCAGATTAAGGCAAAACTGCTTAAATTGGGGTATACTTAAGACTAAGCCAAAGAGGAGATGTGAAAATTCTTCTATTCTGATTTATAATGTAGTCGTGGTAGCAAAGAAGCCACCTTCTAGCTTAGCGCCAGCTAACACTTCCTTGGCAGTACAATTCCAACCCAGTACAGGTAGTCCTTGACTAACAACAGTTCACTTAGTGACCATTCAAAGTTATGATGGCACTGAAAAAGTGACTTGACCATTTTTCACACTTATGACCTTTGCAGCATCCCCATGATCATGTGATCAAAATCCAGCTGCTTGGCAACAGTCCATACTTATGACCATTGCTGTGTCCTGAGGTCATGTGATCCCCTTTTGGGACCTGACAAGCAAAGTCCATGGGGAAGCCAGTTTCATTTAATAACCGAGTTACTAACTTATCAATTACAGTGATTCACTTAATGACTGTCAAGCAAGGTCATAAAATGGGGCAAAACTCACTTAACAGATGTCTCAATAACAGAAATTTTGGGCTCAATTGTTGTCATAAGTCAAGGACTACCTGTAGAAAAATCTGCTACATTTCAGAAAAGTCAAAATTAGCTACAGGTATTCTTGACTTACAATCATGTTTGAGGACGGTTCCAAATAACAACACTGAAAAAGTGACCATTTTTTGCATAGCCATTGCAGTATCCCCATAATCATGTGATCAAAAACCAGACCGTTGCCGTGTTCTGGGGTCACAGGATCCCCTTTTGTGACCTTCTAACAAGCAAAGTCCATGAGGAAGCCAGATTCACTTAACAACCGTGTGACTAATATAACTGCACTGATTCACTTAACAACACTGGGTAGACAGGTAAAATGGGACAAAACTCACTTAACAACTGTTTTGCTTAACAACCAAAATTTTGGGCTCAATTGTGGTTATTAAGTCCAAGACTACCTGTACTAGTTGGCTGCCTCATATTGTCTGATGTTAGCACTGGTCCAGAGTTCAATCTGTTTTTCCTCAGCTGTGTCATGCCCCTGGTGGACACTGACTCTGAGGGAGAGGAGGAACAGCCGACAGGGAGTGGAAGTGTGGCTCCGGAAGTGTGGCTCCAGAGGTTGTGGAGGAGGCTGGGGAGGGGCAGAGGCCAGCTGAGCAGGCAGAGGAGGACCCAGGCCCATCCCTTATCCATCCTAGGGCACACAGAGAGGAGAGGATAAGGGAAAAATGTGGTCTACTCAGGAGGAGAGGGCCTTGATCCTCTTCATGGGATGCAGGTGTGAGAACTGCATAAGAGTTTGGACCTGCGTGCTAGCAAACGCTGGAAACAAAGTGTGTTTTATTCCTGGATGAGGTTTATCTTGGTTGGCGTTCTTCCTATGGACTATACCTGGTTATCATCTTGAAATTTGTAATTAATTATCCTGGTCTGTCATGGAACTTTCTTCAGTGTGTTTTGGTTTTTTTATTGCTTGTTATCTGCTCTTTGAGTTGGTCTGTATTTCTTTTGTTTGGAATGTTATTTTGGAAAGAGTTTAATCTCCAACTGTGAACAATTGAACAGTGAAGCCAAGTTGAAGGCATTAAAGAACATTTATTTACGTTTTGGTTTTTGTTACATTTGTGGAACACTCTGGGTCATCACAGCCCTGAGACAGACTGAGAACGATTCTGATGGCCACTAAGTGCCATGGTAGTGGTGATGAGACTAACCAAAATGGAGAATTATCTCACAGGAGTTTGTTTCTTCACCTCTCAAGGAGGCAGAATAACTTCTGTTTTTTGCTAAGAAGGAAAATTCTTAAGAAAAGTCAGAGGCAGCACACCTTTCTAATTTTCAGAAGCACTCATTTCCTTTGCAATATCAGATTGGTATCCTACCACAAGACAAAGGTCTTTTGGTGACAAGCTACAAGCCAATGCTCTCTGGGAGACCTGACTTTGCAGGATGAGGTTCTAGAAACCTACTCAAATGGAGCATGAACTAATGTAGTTTGGTAGAAGAGGGCATACCTGACAGCAAAAAGACCAAGGTTTAGTTTCTGTTATCTCCAGGTAAGGATAGAGAAGAGTTCCTTCTGAAATCTTGCTGAGATGCCACCTTCCTATCTGGACAATATTGAACCTAATGGACAAGATCTTGTTGTTTTGGAGGCAGCTGTCTCCTCCATTACGCACCTGTTTTCATGAATAGTGGTTGAACTTGTGCCCCATGTCCAATTGTATCTTTCTACATTTTCTGTGAGGTTTCTGAGTGCTAGAAGAAACAACTAAGAATCATGTGGGTCTCTTGAGGGAAAACACATTTATGGCAGTCTAACTTTTGTGGAAGGCTGTCCATTTTAATTCATTGCTTGAATATTGGCCTGACTGAGATCTCTCAGGATCCCATTCTATATTTCTGAATGAGTAGATGGCAATCAGTGACGCACTGTATCAGAATCATATTTTTTTATAATACTGCAAGACTCATGGTTGCTTTAGTCAAATTTAGATTGCTCTTAAGGTAGCCATCTTCTCCTCAGCCCAGTTCTTCTAGAAACATTGATTATCAAGCTTGAACAATCAAGATAACCAATACAGGTGAAACTCAAAAAATTAGAATATTGTGTAAAAGTTCATTTATTTCAGTAATGCAACTTAAAAGGTGAAATATATGAGATACTCATTACATGCAAAGCAAGATAGTTCAAGCCATGATGTGTCATAATTGAGATGATTATGGCTTACAGCTCTTGAAAACCCCAAATCCACAATCTCAGAAAATTAGAATATTACATGCAATCAATGAAACACAGATTGCTTTGCATGTAATGAGTCTACATGCTTTGCATGTAATGGAAAATATATTTACAGGTGAAACTCAAAAAATTAGAATATGTGCCAAAGTTCAATTATTTCAGTAATGCAACTTAAAAGGTGAAACTAATATATGAGATAGACTCATTACATGCAAAGCAGGATAGTTCAAGCCGTGATGTGTCATAATTGAGATGAGTATGGCTTACAGCTCATGAAAACCCCAAATCCACAACCTCAGAAAATTAGAATATTGTGAAAAGGTTCAATATTCTAGGCTCAAAGTGTCCCACTCTAATCAGCTAATTAAGCCATAACATCTGCAAAGGGTTCCTGAGCCTTTAAATGGTCTCTCAGTCTGGTTCAGTAGCAATCACAATCATGGGAAAGACTGCTGACCTGACAGTTGTGCAGAAAACCATCATTGACACGCTCCATAAGGAGGGAAAGCCTCAAAAGGTAATTGCAAAAGAAGTGTTCCCAAAGTGCTGTATCAAAACACATTAACAGAAAGTTATGTGGAAGGGAAAAGTGTGGAAGAAAAAGGTGCACAAGCAGCAGGGATGACTGCAGCCTGGAGAGGATTGTCAGGAAAAGGCCATTCAAAAGTGTTGGGGACTTTCACAAGGAGTGGACTGAGGCTGGAGTCAGTGCATCAAGAGCCACCACACACAGACGGATCCTGGACATGGGCTTCAAATGTCGTATTTCTCTTGTCAAGCTGCTCCTAAACAACAATGTCAGAAGCGTCTTACCTAGGCTAAAGAAAAACAGACCTGGTCTGTTGCTCAGTGGTCCAAAGTCCTCTTTTCTGATGAGAGCAACTTTTGCATCTCATTTGGAAACCAAGGACCCAGAGTCTGGAGGAAGAATGGAGAGGCACACACTGCAAGATGCTTGAAGTCCAGTGTGAAGTTTCCACAGTCTGTGTTGATTTGGGGAGCCATGTCATCTGCTAGTGTTGGTCCACTGTGCTTCATTAAGTCCAGGGTCAACACAGCTGTCTACCAGGAGATTTTGGAGCACTTCATGCTTCCTTCTGCAGATGAGCTTTATGGGGATGCTGACTTCATTTTCCAGAAGGACTTGGCACCTGCCCACACTGCCAAAAGCACCAAAACCTGGTTCAGTGACCGTGGGATTACTGTGCTTGATTGGCCGGCAAACTCGCCTGACCTGAATCCTATAGAGAATCTATGGGGCATTGCCAAGAGAAAGATGAGAGACATGAGACCGAACAATGCAGAAGAGCTGAAGGCCGCTATTGAAGCATCCTGGTCTTCCATAACACCTCAGCAGTGCCACAGGCTGATAGCTTCCATGCCATGCCACGCCACATTGAGGCAGTAATTGCTGCAAAAGGGGCCCAAACCAAGTACTGAGTACATATGCATGCTTATACTTTTCAGAGGTCCAATATTGTGCTATGTACAATCCTTGTTTTATTGATTGCATGTAATATTCTAATTTTCTGAGATTGTGGATTTGGGGTTTTCATGAGCTGTAAGCCATAATCATCTCAATTATGACACATCATGGCTTGAACTATCTTGCTTTGCATGTAATGAGTCTATCTCATATATTAGTTTCACCTTTTAAGTTGCATTACTGAAATAAATTAATTTTTGCACAATATTCTAATTTTTTGAGTTTCACCTGTAGAAACAGCCCAAGAAGAAAAACAAAATAGAGTAATTAAAACATTCCAATATAGTAAAAGGAAAAATAGGAAATGCAGATACAGGAGGAAACGCCACAATGACAAGGGGGAAGCAAACAAGAAGGTGCTAAAGATAGATCACAAACACAATATCAGCTTTTTGAAACACACATGGGACAAATAGAAGATTAAATTATAAACACAATTAAAGTGTTTGCACAGAAGCACACACACAAACAGGCACACAAACACACAAGCAAGCACAGAAGCCCACAAACACACACCCAAACAAACAAGCACACAAATACACAAGCACAGAAGTACACAAGCACACAAGCAAAGAACCCCCCCCACACACACACACAAGCCCACAAATATGCAAGCACAGAAGCACATAAACCCACCCCAGACACACTGCCAGGGCTGGGTGGGACTCGCTCTGCCTGAGGACCGTTCCCACGTGCGACTCCCTGGTTAGAGGCGGGGGGAGAAACCTGCCTCCCCTCTCCTTCCGGGCAAACCTGCCTCTCACCTGGCCGGCAGGTAGGAGCATCTCACATGGGACCATCTTAAGCCCCGCATTTCTTTCCATCGCTCTCCACGCCTTTGAAGCCCCACGGGAAGCGTGGGAAAATCTTGTGGGGAAGGGGTTCAAAAAAGGAATGGCTACCCCACAAAAAAAATTGTGTCCAGTGCGGTGGCCTGGAGGTGGAGCTCTCGCCTCACAATCAGGAGGTTTGTGAGTTCAATCCTAGGTAGAGGCTAATATTTGGAATAATAGACTCTTCTGCTCGAGCAGAGGGGGTTGGACTAGATGACCTCCAAGGTTCCTTCCAACTTTATTGTTCTTGTTCTATGTTCCCTCCCGGGAAAACTTGTGCTTGGGGGAAACAGGAAAGGGGTGGGGTGGGGGGTGATTTGAGCTGCTGGGATGGCCATGGGATTTCCTTGTGGTCTCCTTTCCAAACATCAATCTTAGCTTCTTTTTTTTTTCCCTGGGTCACATGTGCAAAACTCACAGGTGGCCTTGCAGGGATTTCTGGCTCATGCAGAGTGCTTTTCTCTCCCCCAGGAAACAGTTCAAAAGTATTTAAAATTTATTATGGATGGGCATAAAAATAATATCTTGAACCATCGATTAAATAAATAATGAACGATTCTAATTCAATATGAATATGTGTCTGTTTGCTACGTGTAACAAATAAGATTAAAAAATACTTTATTCAGGCTAAAGCATCCTGAAGATGAATGAGACTTCATTGAAATGTCGCCTAGATACTTCCAATTTTACACAGGAGAAAACCCAAATAACCAAAGATCCACATACAAATACCCGCAAAAACCTCAGAAAACATATATGTATGTATGTATGTATGTATGGTATTCAGCTTTGTTCGGGTATTTTCCCACGTCATTATAGTTGTGCTTTTAAAGTTGTAGCAATGTTTCGGCAGAATCTCATCTGCAATCATCAGGCTTCTGTATTGTGTTTCAGCTGTGAAAGTCTGACTCACAGACGAACACAATACAGAAGCCTGATGATGGCAGATGAGATTCTGCCGAAACGTTGCTACAACTTTAAAAGCACAACTATAATGACGTGGGAAAATACCCGAACAAAGCTGAATACCATACATGTAAGTACCAGCGAAAACTTAAGAAAAAAAAATATGTATGTATGTATGTATGTATGTATGTATGTATGTATATATAGGATTTTCCACGTGGTTGGGAAAAAATGATAAAGCAACATATAGATTTAAAACCAGAAATATTTCTTTAGAAAAAATATTTTTAGTGCACATTTTCCTTTATTATACATAACATTTCCAGTTTTGCAACTGGCTATATCAAGTCCTTTTTAGATATAGATCATATTATACACCCTGGTTATAACTATTATTCTCACAGTCATACTGTACTGTCCAGACAGTTTATAGTTAATTGGGAATTGGGATAGTTAGTTAGGAATTGGGAGCTGTCCCCTTAAGGGAATGCATCAGGGTAAATGTAGTTAAGGTAACCTGGGAAATGTAGTCCTTGTCATGTGGCCACATCTGTAATTCTGATTGGTCACTGAATTGACCCTTGGTGGGTTGGGGGAGGTTTCTTCACTCTTGCCTGAACCCCAGCAGCATGCTGGCGCCTCACCCCCTTGCTCCACCATTATCGGAATGAAAAGAGAACTATCCTTTTACACCATAAAGTTCAGCTATGCAGAGAATTGGACATTGAGATGAATCTCGACATAACCGTGAGTTATATTTGAGGATGCCTGATGAACCAATAAAGAGACTTTGTATGGATGCTTTTGTGGAGTTTAATCTGTCTGCCTTATAATCAGCTAGTGGTTGTAAAGGCCAGAACACATACATATAGTCTCTTTTAAATATACAGTGTTGTACATCATCATTATAACTATAGTTTTCATAGTTGTACCATAACACTCTATTGTATTTATCACTCTATACATTTTAATCTATATTCGTGTAAAGTCCGATATTGATATTGTTGACAGTATATATTCTTACATATATCTATTTAAAACCAGAAATATTTATGTTAGGCATTTTACTGGATAAGTAGAGTAGACTAGACTAGACTAGACTAGACTAGACTAGAACAGAACAGAACAGAACAGAACAGAACAGAACAGAACAAAATTCTTTATTGGCCAAGTATGATTGGACACACAAGGAATTTGTCTTCGTGCAAATGTGCTCAGTGTACATAAAAGAAAAGATACATTCGTCAAGAGTCAATCATCAGGTACAACACTTAATAATAGTCATAGGGTACAATAAGCAATCAAGGTATCACAAAGGTAATACAAATTTGATTCTACATGTATTAACTGCAGCTAGAATTGTATTTGCACAACAATGGAACAAAGGGAAGAGATCCCTATGGAGGAAAATGTGATTTTAAAAAAACCATTAGAATGGGCAGAAATGGATAGATTAACGCTTACAATTAAGGAAAAGGAAGAGAAACAGAACACTTTTTGACAGGGGACTTATTTTATCAGTGTCTAATAAAAAGAGAAGTTAGAAACGTGGATGGAAGAAAAGGACAAATAATACGAGGGAGGTTTATTAAAATGGATAAGCAAATATTATTACTGCTGTTATTATAGAACTAAAACCAATGTAATGAATATTGTTGTAAACACTTTATTTTCTCCTAAAAATGTTTGTACCCGTACAACACACTGTTGAACTAAAAATGGAATCTTTATATGTTATACACAATATTATATTGGCTAGTGTCCTGTCAGTGTCTGAGAGAGTTGAGGGCTGTTTGGAATCTGAAACAGTATTTGCTGTGTGAGCAAGGAGACAGCAAGGAGCCTGGGCGTGGCTTAGCTCAACTGTTCTGGACTAAAGCGTTTTGGTGCTGTGAAACTGAAACTCCTCTGCTTGTGTTTTGCGTTAATAATAATATAGAAAATACTCTAAATGCTCTGATGGTCATTTCGAAAAATCCTTTCTTAGTGAGCCGTTAGAAGCCAAGAGGAACAGACAGGCCAAATTTCAAGTTTGTAGGCTTTATGGTTCTGGAGATTTTGTGATGATGCGTGAGTGGCATTTCGCTTTTATACTGTATATAGATTTTTTTTTAAAGGAAGTGCAAGGATTTGGATTGCTTTCCTTCAACCTCCCGATCAAAGCCCTGGGATTTCCTTGTGGTCTCCTTTCCAAGTACCAATCTTAGCTTCCCCCTCCCCCACACCAAGGCTGGCTAGAACAAAGGTGCAAAACTTGAGGATGTGGCCGATTTGGCTCCAAATAAAACTTTTATAGAGAGGCAGCCTGGTTTTTATCAGGAATTGACACCCCTCCCCCGAACCCCTTTTATAATCTTTAAAATAAAAATTAAAGGGAGGTTTTAAAAATGTGAAGATTTCTGGATCACAAGTTTCTTTCCTTAGAGGGCCCTGACTGACAGGCCTGGGGGGGGGGGGTGTCAAGCAAAATGATGACCTCACAAGAGCCCGCCTCTCTTAGAGTGACCAAGATTTCCAAACAATAGACTATCTGACCTGAATTATTTAGGATTATTATCTGTTCATAATTATGATTAATAATTATTGATCACTATTATAAACCGATTGAAGTTTGCTTCTTTAGTTTCCCGTGACTATCACTCAGTGTTGTATCCTATGATTTATGGTGAATGTATTTTTAGGATGACTTATGATTCTGATTTATCACTTCTAGCTTTTATGTACACTGAGAGTTTATGCGCAGGAGACAAAATTCCTTCTGTGGGTCCAAGCATACCAGGAGATGGTGAGTTCTAGCCCCGCCTTAGGCATGAAAGCCAGTGGGTGACTTTGGTCCAATCACCAGGAGAATGGGAGTTTTAGTCCCACCTTAGACATGAAAGCCAGCTGGGTGACTTGGAACTTGAAAGATTAGCAACACTATCTGGCCAAAAGCATGGCCAGAATTTGAGAAATACTGGTGGACTATGAGTCCATTGTCTATGGCTGTGGATTACCCATGTAATTTCTGTTACCCCAGAAATAGTGGAACAGAATAACAGAGTTGGAAGGGACCCTAGAGGTCTTAGTCCAACCCCCTGCTCAGGCAGGAAACCATACACCATTTCAGACAAATGGCTGTGGCAAGCAGTTCCACGGGTTACTTGTCATCACTGTCAGGAAATTCCTCCTTAATTCCAGGTTGCTTCTCTCCTGGATTAGTTTCCGTCCGTTGCTTCTCCTGCATTCAGGTGCTTTGGAGAATAGCTTGAGCCCCTCTTCTTCTTTGGGGCAGCCCCTCAAATACTGGAAGATGCCATCATGTCCCCCTCAGTCCTTCTTTTCATTAAATTGAATACATTCAATTCCTGAAACCGTGCTTCGTATATTTTATTCTCCGGTCCTCTAATCCTTTTTCTTGCTCTTCTCTGTACTCTTTCCAGAATCTCATCCTCTCTTTTTTTTATATTTTATGGCGATGTAAAAAAAAAAACCCCAAGTCCCCATTTCTGTGGGTCAGGCAGTGCCCCATCTAGTTGCTCTTCCAATTATTTATGTATGTTTTATTTTATTATTATTTTTAGCATTATAAGGTATGTTAGAAAATTATTTATATATGTCATTGCATTGTAATTCATCGATGAATTACATAATGCAAATGCTTCTTTTAAGCATGAAAAGTTTAACAGAATACACAAAAAATAAGATTCATTACTTTGAACAAACCCTTCGTTTTTTCTTATTTTTGCAGGACTGTTTTTTTTCATTGTGGCTTCTGATTTTTGGTTTGTTCTGTTATTTGGTGTTACTTCAGGTTCTAGAATAACAACATCCCCCTCTTCACTGTCCAATAATATGATTGCTTCTCCTTTTTCATTTTTGGCTCCAATATGAACATCTCCCATTTCTAGATAGAAGATAGATAGATAGATAGATAGATAGATAGATAGATAGATAGATAGATAGATAGATAGATAGATATAGATATAATCTTCTACTGTTAGAGATTCATCCTGGCCATTTTGCTCTTCCATCTTATTTATTTATGTATGTTTTATTGATCCCATTTATTGACTGCCCATCATTACCACATGGTAACTCTGGACAGCTATGATTAAAAACAATTAGAGTTTGTTTGTTTTTCCCCTAGCATTCAGTTGCAAAACCACCACACACCCTTTTTTGGGGGGGGATATTTTTGCATCCGGTAAGCCAAAGGTCAGGGACTTCTGATATTTTGCAATCTGCCCATGTTATCAGTCCAGGTATCCTGTTGGTTTTATCTAGGATTAAATAAACTCAGCTCCTTTATCTCTCTCTCTCTTCTTCCAATTCCCTGACTCATACAACCTAATGTAGACTGTGTTGTTTCTGTCATAAAATGTATGGGGGTATATGCCTAATTTTGTATTTATCTACTGTAGTAGCTACTGAGATCCTATAGATGGCGCTAGATGCTAGCAGCAAATGGCAGTGTCTCAGATACCAATGGAACCTCTTTGTTACATGATCTCATCCTCTATCTGTTGGGTTGAAAAGTCCCAGACTTTCTGGACTTACAGGTGATCTCATTTACTAACATCACCACTAGTCTTAAGGATTGGTTGGGAGGTTGTACCAATGTGGTTAGGAGATTTCACCCATGTGGTATCTATTCTCCAATCCAGATGCTGTATCTATGTTGCCTTTGTCTTCTTGT
Source organism: Pseudonaja textilis (assembly GCF_900518735.1). The sequence continues at coordinate 64,594 of NW_020769642.1, forward strand.
AAAAAACCTATCAATGTAATAAATGCTGCCCATGCAGTGAGACATCTTGGCACCCTGCACAATGACTGGTCTTTGATATCCATCAATCTACGTATTCATTTTGTCATGTTTATGTAGTGTAAATTACAACATCTCATTTTAATGTATGCCAATTAGTGTACACGCAAAATGACAATAAAATTATATTATATATATATATCTTCTTCTATATATATAAAAGCGAAAGACCACTCATGCATCATCACAAAATCTCCACAACTGTCAAGCCTACAAACTTGAAATTGGGCACATATGTTCCTCTTGGCTTCTAGGGGCTCACTAAGAAAGGATTTTTCCAAATACCCATCAGAGCATTTAAGAGTATTTCCTATATTATTATTATTATTATTATTATTATTATTATTATTATTATTATTATTATTATTATTATTATTATTATCTGATGCTAAGGGGTTCCATTCACCCTCCCCACCTGAAAAGAAATCTGCTCCAAATGCAAAACACAAGCAGAGGAGAGCAGTTTCAGTTTCAGTTTCAGAGCACCAAGCAGCTTTAGTCCAGAACAGTTGAGCTAAGCCACGCCCAGGCTCCTTGCTGTCTCCTTCTTGCTCACACAGCAAATAGTTTCAGTTTCCAAACAGCCCTCAACTCTCTCTCACTCACTGTCAGGACGCTAGCCAGATGAATACCAATGGATGCTGTAATAGACAGTGTACTGTCTCGATCATTTTACATACATACATACACACACTGCTCAAAAAAATAAAGGGAACACTTAAACAACACAATGTAACTCCAAGTCAATCACACTTCTGTGAAATTAAACTGTCCACTTAGGTGGCAACACTGATTGACAATCAATTTCACATGCTGTTGTGCAAATGGAATAGACAACAGGTGGAAAGCATAGGCAGTTAGCAAGACATCCCCAATAAAGGAGTGGTTCTGCAGGTGGTGACCACAGACCACTTCTCAGTTCCTATGCTTTCTGGCTGATGGTTTGGTCACTTTTGAATGCTGGCAGTGCTTTCACTCTAGTGGTAGCATGAGATGGAGTCTACAACCCATACAAGTGGCTCAACTCATCCAGGATGGCACATCAATGCGAGCTGTGGAAAGAAGGTTTGCTGTGTCTGTCAGCATAGTGTCCAGAGCATGGAGGTGCTACCAGGAGACAGGCTAGTACATCAGGAGACGTGGAGGAAGCCGTAGGAGGGCAACAACCCAGCATCAGGACCGCTACCTCCGCCTTTGTGCAAGGAGGGACAGGAGGAGCACTGCCAGAGCCCTGCAAAATGACCTCCAGCGGGCCACAAATGTGCATGTGGCTGCTCAAATGGTCAGAAACAGACTCCATGAGGGTGGTATGAGGGCCTGACGTCCACAGGTGGGGGTTGTGCTTACAGCCCAACACTGTGCAGGACATTTGGCATTTGCCAGAGAACACCAAGATTGGCAAATTCGCCACTGGCGCCCTGTGCTCTTCACAGATGAAAGCAGGTTCACACTGAGCACATGTGACAGACCTGACAGGGTCTGGAGACGCTGTGGAGAACGTTCTGCCTGAAACATCCTCCAGCATGACCGGTTTGGCAGTGGGTCAGTAATGGTGTGGGGTGGCATTTCTTTAGAGGGCTGCACAGCCCTCCGTGTGCTCGCCAGAGGTAGCCTGACTGCCATTAGGTACCGAGATATCCTCAGACCCCTTGTGAGACCATATGCTGGTGCGGTTGGCCCTGAGTTCCTCCTAATGCACAATGCAAGACCTCATGTGGCTGGAGTGTGTCAGCAGTTCTGCAAGACGAAGGCATTGATGCTATGGACTGGCCCACCCATTCCCCAGACCTGAATCCAATTGAGCATACCTGGGACATCTTGTCTCGCTCCATCCACCAATGCCACGTTGCACCACAGACTGTCCAGGAGTTGGGGGATGCTTTAGTCCAGGTCTGGGAGGAGATCCCTCAGGAGACCATCCGCCACCTCATCAGGAGCATGCCCAGGCGTTGTAGGGAGGTCATACAGGCACGTGGAGGCCACACACACTACTGAGACTCATTTTTACTTGTTTTAAGGACATTACATCACCGTTGGATCAGCCTGTAGTGTTTTTTTCCACTTTAATTTTGAGTGTAACTCCAAATCCAGACCTCCATGGGTTGCTAAATTTGATTTCCATTGATATTTTTTGAATGATTTTGTTGTCAGCACATTCAACTATGTAATGAACATAGTATTTAATAAGAATATTTCATTCATTCAGCTCTAGGATGTCTTATTTTTATGTTCCCTTTATTTTTTTAAGCAGTGTATATAGAGACAGAGACAGGTGGATAGAGATAGAGGAGAGATGATATAGAGATAAGTAAGATAGAGTTATAGGGATATAGAGATGATATAGAGAAATAATATATCGACAGAGATATAGAGAGGATAGACAGATGATAGACAGATATATAGAGATAGAGATATAGAGGATAGAGACATAGAAATAATAAGAGATATAGAGACAAATTGAAATAGAGATAGAGATGATAGATGATAGATAGAAATAAGAGATGATAGGGATAGAAAGATATGAGAAACAGAAAGTGAGATTATATATATATATATATATATATATATATATATATAGAGAGAGAGAGAGAGAGAGAGAGAGAGAGAGAGAGAGAGAGAGAGAAATCTTTTCTATTTTTATTTCCATTATCTAGGGCAGTGTTTGTCAATCTTAGTAAGTTTGTGTGGATTTCAACTTCCAGAATTCCCCAGGCACATCATCAGATTTCTGTTTAATTGGGGGTGTTCAACGTGTTATTAATTTAGCTTGAACGGAATATATGTAGGGTTGAACTGAGGAGGTCCTAGGTACTCTCTGAACTTGGTGGTTTTCTTGCAGGCGTTTCATGTCCCAACTAGGGAACATCATCAGTGCTAGAAGGGAGAGAGGAGGAGGAGGAGGAGGAGGAGGAGTGACTGAGTTCTTGGTATTCTCCGACCTTGGTTACTTTTTTGCAGACATTTGGTTACTTTCTTGCAGACCCAACTAGGGAATATCATCAGTGCTAGAAGGGAGGGGGATTTGGGGTGAAGGGAGGAGGAAGGGGGGGAGGAGGAGGAGGAAGGACTATGCAGTCCTTGATGCTCTCTGAGGACCCCACAATTTAGCTTCTCATAGGTTAATTTTTTACTTCGTTAAACTGAAGTTAAGGTACATTATGTCTACTGCATTCCCACCATCTACTAAGAAAGTTATCCCATCCAAAAAAGGGGTTAGAGGTCGTTACGGCCATTTGTTCTTGACTTATCCAAGTTGAACTTCTGCTAAAATTGCAGCCTTGGTTTTTAGGAGATTTACAAAACAATTTTATTACGATCAACTCTACAGCAAGGCGGCGGGGTGGTGGTGGTTGTCCAAAACAAGTCTTATTTATTATATACAAAAAAAATATTTATCAATTGCCAGTAATACAAATCGTTTTTTTAAAAAAATACACGAAGTGCACACAGCACCCGAAGGGATGAATGTTTTAAATAAGGCTAGGTTTTACTCTGAGAATCCTTCTTTTCCTAATTCCAATTTGCATTCATCCCTCCAAACTCCTCCCTTCCCACCCTCACAAAAAAAAAGTTGAAAATCTATCCAAGCAAGCAAATGTAACTCAAGGTAATTTTTTTCTTCTCCAAAATATGATTTTGCAATCAAAGCCGGGAACATATTTACTGGGAGGATTTAAAGGGTGGGGGGAAAACTGATCAGTATTTTCGAGGGGGAAGGCTCGAAATCAAAACGGTCCTTTCCTTAACCCAAGGCTTCCCCAGAGAATGAATGTACATATTTACACAACCCAAGCAATGTTTGAAGTCTCCAACCGGCCTTCCCAAGAGTTAATTATAGGAGTTTTCGGCTGGGCCACCCCCACTGGGTCAAGGGGTGGTGGTATTTGACCGGTTTGGACCGGTTCAGTTGAACTGGCTGTTAAATTTGCATCTGGTTTGCTGAACCAGTATTTGAACCAACTGGCTGGCCCCTCCCAGCCCCACCCCTCCCAGGAGTCTCCACATGGCCCATTTTTGATGCGGATAAGTGCACGGAGGCTTGGGGGTGGGTGGGGGGGATGGGACTTCCAGAAGTCCAGAAACTGGCCTGTTTCCAGCTTCCGGTAAGCCTCCGGAGCCCAGGGGATGCCATTTTTGCCCTCCCAGAGGCCCGAGGGAAGCCTCCGGACTCTGGGGAAGGCAAAAAACAGCCAAACCAGAAGTACCAGTAGGCCATGCCCATCGTGGCCATGCCCACCCAGCAACCGGGCAGCGAACCGGTTGCTGGGATGTTTGAATCCCACCCCTGCCCTGGGTGACGTTGGGAGTGTCAAATTTCCCTGCCCCCCAAAAGATGCCAGTCTTGTCAACATCTGCCAGAGTGTGAATTCTAGGGGGGCAAAAGTAGCAGAGATCCCAAATGCCAAGGTTTGAGGGGGGGAACTCCCACCAATGGTTGGGGGTTTTCTTTAGATCAATCCGACTTTTGTTTAGGGACACCCAGAGGCTATCTTCTCCTGATGGATCGGTTTATTAAAGGGGTGAGGGGGTCCTACCCAGGAAACCTTACTATAGCACTATTCCTCAATCTCGTTGCCTCCAGATGCGCTGGACTCCAAACCCCATAATCCCCGGGGTCAAAAGGATTTAATGGGAGTCTTCCATCTCCAATCCTTCCTCGGGCAGCCCGAGAAAAATGCACCAAGGGATTAACAATGCCCACCTTCCTCCCTTCAGGGCCAATCCCCAATGAAAATATTAAAATATCTCTACTTAAAATAGGATCCCTATTTTAAAAATAAAATAAAATCAACCAATTCAATTGAAGGAATAATAAAACAGGTTAAGAGGGGGGGGGGGAAGAACTCCCCGAGAGGGGGATTTAAAAGTCTAAAGATGCCCAGCTGGGCAGCAAAATCCAGGCTGTTCCAAGCTCAGTGGCACATGGGTCTTGGCAGTGGCCTGGGGCATCTAGATGTATTCTCGGCTACTGGGGGGTTTGGAGATGGGCTTCCCTGCAGGATACTGGCGGTTCTTGTACCCGGAGGAATCTCCCGGACACGAGCAGGAGAGCATCCCACCCCCCAGCAGCGACAAGGCGGCACCTGCCCAGCCAATGAAGATGGCAGGGCCAAATTCATACCTGCGGCAGAGAAAGAGACTCAGTGTGAGATAGTCAATGGGGTGGTGGTGTTTGGAGAGGACTCTCCACCCCCTAAGCCCCTCCCCACTTCCCTGTCTCTGCAGCCCCGGAGAAAGAATTTGCTGGGTGCGTGAATTCTAGATGAAAAGGACTCTTCCCTGGAGCAGTTACAGGGTGCTCTCCGGACATCACCTTGCTCCGGCATTTTTCTCACGTTCTCTTCCTACCTCAGAAGCAGCAAAACGGGGGGAGTGAGGAAATGCCAGAGGTGGGGTGCTGAAGTAGCCCCCCCATCTCGAAAGGGACACATTCCCAATGGGCCAGGGAGGAAGGGGCAGGGCCAGAAGAAGGGAATCTCAAGTTTGAAGCTGAAAGTTATTGTAAGAGAGATGCACCACATTTTGAGGGGCAGGGCAAAGTCAGTCGCAGCCACCCCTTTGCTCTGGAATGGGCAGTGGGGTGTCTACACCCCCACCGTTCCTCTGGACAACCTACCTTTTATTCATGGGGGACAGGGGGTTGTAAAAATCTTGGACGATCTGGTTTGCACTCCAGGAACAAGCGACCAGAGAACACAAACCTAAGCGAGTGGAGAATAAAAGGAAAGTCACAAAATAGTTTGAACTTGGTTTGATGGTTCTTTTTTTCCTCCCCAGAGGTGAGATAAACCTATCTAGTGAATAAATTTGATATTTGGGGTAGTTTGCCATTATGGAGACCAGCAAGGTCTACTTTGGGCTTACAGAAAAAAAAAAGGCCAAAATATGTTTGCTACCTGTACAGGAAGTCCTTGACTTGCGACCAAATTGAGCCCCGAATTTTCTGTTGCTAAGTTGGAGTTTTTTGCCAAGTTTTGTCCCCTTTTGCGACCTTTTTTGGCCCACGGTTGTTCAGTGAATCCTGGCAGTTGTTAAGATATTAATGTCAACTAAAAAAATACTTCTTTGGTGTTTTTAGTTGCCAGCAGAAAGGGAGTGGGGGAAAGCAGTGCATTCCTTAAATGCTTCAGATAATTGCTAGGCAGCCAAAGCTGTTGGCGTGCAAGATTCTTACCGGAGCGCGCGATTGAGGACTCTTGGCTATGGAGGTGTCCCATTGGAGAATATACATCCAGAGGGTGGGAAGAAGACCGGAGTCAAGGGGGAAATGAATGATGTGTTTTAGTGTCGGCTGCAACCAGGATATGCCGACATGTCAACTCCAAATAAACCATTTTTTTTTACTCTGAGAGATGCGGCTAAAGACTTATGATTTGAATGGGGGTGCATGTTGGAGCCTTGACAATTAACATGGTTGTTCAACAACTCCAGTTTCACCACTGACTTGGCTTGCCGGAAGGTCGCAAAACGGGGGATCACGACACGACAACAGTCGTAAATAAGAATCGCTCACCAAGCGTCCATATTTTGATGTGATCCCGGGGATGCTGCAATTCTCTCATAAGGGTGGAAAAACAGTGCTGACGTAAGTTTGAATGGTCACTAAAATGAACAGTTGTAAGTCAAGCTAGATTAGACCTGTTTAAAAACTATATCCAAATGAATTGTGGTTGTGTTTATTCCTTGTCACGCTTATCAGGCTGGGCATAAAACCAGCATTTAGAAACAGGAAACACATCAGTGCAAACTTAGAAAATGGGTTAAAACAGGAATCGGCAACCTAAGACTCTAAAGCCACATGTGGCTCCGGAGCCTCTGCTCCCTGTTGCTCAAAATGTGTCACAACCGCCATTGTGTGACACCCGCCAGCACGTGATTTACTGAGCTTTTCAACCCCCAGTAGGTATTTGTGGCTCCTGATGTTTTCTTTTCTGTGGGAAACGGATCCAAATGGCTCTTTTTGAGTGTTTAAGGTTGCCGACCCCCGGGTTAACAGAAGGAGCTGGTTGTGGGAATGTAGCCGATAGGTGATCAAACATGGTCTTGCAATGTGCAAGAAAATTTTGGTGGTCTGCAAAGAAATGTCACCCCCCCCAAAGCAATTAATCCAGGCTGCATGGGAACACAAGGCTTGCATCGCTTGCATTGCGCACACGAGGTAGTGAGGGGAGAGGGGAAGAGCGGAGGGGGAGAACTTGCCCCACGCGCCTGGCCTGGCCAGCAGGCTGCTTCTTTCCGCTTCTTTCTTCTTCTGCTTTTGGCTGCATGCAAGGAAAGGAGCCAAAGTCTGTCTTTCTCTCCCCCAAACTCTGCCAGAAATGAGTCTTTGGGACCCTGTAAGGCCTCCTGCTCCAAGAGGCTGCGCCAGTGCGACAAGTCTCACAAAGACTCTTTTATGGCGGAGTTTGGGGGAGAGAAAGAAAGACTTCTGCGGCTTCTGCTGCTTTCCTTGCATGCAGCCAAAAGTCTCTCTCCTCTCTCTCTCTCTCTCCCCCTCCCTCCCTCCCTCCCTCCCTGAGAACGGAGCTGGAGATCCCAAATAAAGAATGATCGATCAGTAGGAAAACAGGGTGAGGAATTTTCCTGCAGACTTTTTGGGGGATTTTCCCAGGGTCTCTTGTCCGCGGGCTTTAACATTAGGAGCTTGGTGGTCCCTGAGGTCCAAAAGGTCGGCAACCCCTGAACTAGAGGATCTCAGGCAACGCTAAATAAAGCCAAGGCAAGAACGGGCTGCTTCCCTCAACGATGGAAGCAAAAGGTGGCTTGTTTTCATAGGAGCCCCCTTTGGGGCGACCTGCCCATGGGGGTACAGTGATCTCGTGCCAATGGGCTGGGGTCCCTGCCAGGTTTGGGAAGAAGGGACGGAAAGAATGGAAGGAGGACACTCACCCGCCACGAGGAAGACAATGCCGCCCGTCATGGCGATGCGGGCCTTGGTGACCTTGTCGTCTCCGCAGCGGGTACATTTCATGCCCATGGTGGCGATGCCAATGGCGATCACACCCATGACAATGGAGATGACCATCAGCGCCCGGGTGGCTTGCATGGTAGCTGCAGGGAGGAGAGGCAGAAACAGAAGGTTAGAGGGGCTCAGCTGCAGCCGGATTAAATAGAAATGTAATGTGTGGTGCGGTGGCCAAGAGGCGGAACTCTCGCCTCACAATCAGGAGGCTGTCAGTTCAATCCTAGGGAAAGGCAGATATTTCTCTCTCTGGGCACACTGAGAATATATCTGCTGAACAAAACTCCGCACTGGTGACAGGAAAGTCATCCGGACAGTAAAACCCCCAGCTCCATTCAGTTGCCATTCAAATTTGGGGGTCCATTGTGGAATGGAAATGAGTGGTGCAGTAGCCTAGAAGGGGAGTTTGCGCCCCATGATCAGGAGGCTGTGAGTTCGATCCCAGGTTGAGGCAGATATTTCTCTCTCTCTCTGGGCTTGATGAGAATATATCTGCCAAACAAAACTCTGCACTGGTGACAGGAAAGGCATCCAGCCAGTAAACACTCTGCTAGCTCCAGTCAGTTGCCCAGACTCCACCCCGCAAGGGATTATGGGGTAGTTAAAAAACAGAAACAAAAAATAGAAATGTAATAAGTCACAATAAGAACAATTAAGATGATTAAAGGCCTGGAGACTAAAGCATACGAAGAACGGTTGCTGGATTTGGGTTTGGCCAGTCTGGAGAAAAGGAGGATGTGGGATGACATGACAGCTGTAAGGCATCCAGAAAGTATCCATGATATTAATCACTCAGAGACGTTATCTCTCCAACTGATTTATTAGAAACAGATCTGGCATGTCAAAAGCAATTTCCCAAGTGAAAGTTTTTTCGCACATTACACAGAATCCACCTTCTCTCCTCCCTTCACTCCTCCCACTTCTACACTTCATAAATCACGAGAACCAATTAACTGCAACTGGACATTCTTAATACGACATACAGAATAACCTTGAACTTTTCAACTCCTCTCTCTCAAAAAAAATGTGGCAGCTGAATTTCAAAGCTGACAGGCGCCCCCCTTGAAAACTCCTCCTCCTAAAAGAACAGGAAAAAAACACATACAGGGGTTAATACATTGTCCTTAACCCCCTCTCCCCCCCCCCCCCATGAGGACCCTTCGGTTTGTGGGGAAAATCCTCATGGAATTGGTTAACCAATTGATCAGCATGAACATCCCAACTCTTTACCCAGCTAGCATCTGAGAGGGGGTATCCTTTCCATAAGACCAAATATTGCAATCAGCCACGGTGTAATCTAGAATCGAGAATTTTTTGAATCTCATGTGTTTCCCCATGTACCATTAATGGTTTAGAGGGAGCGGTTGGCAGTGGTCTTATCATCAATGTAGTAGCTGGTTTTAGTAAACTACAATGGAACACCAGATGAATTTTCCCCAATAGTCGAGGAAGACTTAATTGGACAGTGACCGGATTGATTATCTTTGAAATTGGGAACGGACCCAAGAATTTTGGACCCAGCTTCTTACTGGGCAGTTTCAACCTAAGATACTTGAGTCGACAAATATACTTTGTCCCCTACTTTAAAAGGTGGTTGAAGGGATCTATGTTTATCCACCTGTTTTTTATAATTTTTTGCAGCTTCGGTCAAAGCTTTCTTTGTATCTTCCCATCCTTTCTTTAATGAGTTCATCCATTCTGTCAGGGACATGGATGAGGGAGGTTGTCTAGGTAACTCTAGCATCAGGACAAAATCCATTCCAGTGTTGATTTGGAATGGAGTTAATCCCGTGCTGCTATGTACTGCATTATTGTAAGCAACCTCTATAAAAGGTAATAACTCAGCCCAATTTTCTTGTTGAAAATTTACATAGCATCTAATGTATTGTTCAATCATGGCGTTAGCCCTCTCCGCTGCTCCGTTACAAGCAGGATGGAAAGCTGAGGATAACCCTTGAGATGAACCAATGGATTTCAGAAATTCCCTCCAAAATTTTGCAGTAAATTGTACCCCTCTGTCTGATATTATTCAACGAGGTACTCCATGTAGTCTATAGATATGTTTCACGAACAGCTTTGCACGTTTTTTCGCAGATGGAAGTCCTTTGCAGGCTATAAAATGGGCCTGTTTAGAGAATAAGTCAATCATAGTCCAAATGATCGTATTCCCTTCACTCTTAGGTAATTCAACAATAAAGTCCATTGTGATCTCTTCCCAAGGTTGGGTTGGTTCAGCAACTTGTTGCAGGAGGCCAGGGGTTTTTCCAGTTCTGTGTTTCATTGTGGCACAAATTGAGCAACTTTTTACATAGTCCTCGACATCAGGTTTCATTTTTGGCCACCAGAACTGTCTTCTCAGTAAATGTAGGGTTTTTAGGAATCTGAAGTGGCCTCCCAGCCGGGAGTCATGGCTACGCTTTAGTACCAGAAGTCTTAGGGTTGTGGGTACATAAAGCTTAGTCCCTTTCCAAGCTAGTCCATCATTCATTGTCAACTCGGTTTGATGGTCCAGGAACCAAGGGTTGGTCAATAGGGCCATTTTTAATTCTGGAGTCAGCTTATCTTCCAGGTGTTTGGGGTTGTGGTTGGCTTGGGCTCGAGTGGTCACTTGGCCTGCAGATTGAGCTTCGGAAATTAAGGCTTGTACTATATCCTCTCGGTGGCTATCAAACTGAGGTTTTCTGGACAGAGAGTCCGCCAGTACGTTTTTCCCTCCGGGGATATATTTAATGTTAAAGTTGAATCCCTTGAAATATTGGGCCCAGCGGACTTGTTTGGGCGATAATCTCCTAAGGGTCTTTAGAGACTCAAGGTTCTTATGATCAGTGCATACCTCAAAGGCCTCTGGCGCCCCTTCTAGAAAATGCCTCCAAGTCAACAAAGCCCATAGTATGGTGAATGCTTCTTTCTCCCAGACCACCCACCTTCACTCTGTGTCTGTCAGCTTTTTGGACACATAAGCGCACGGCATCAGTCAGTCTTGAGAGTCCTTTTGCAGCAAAACAGCTGCCACCGCTACATCACTTGCATCTGTTTGGACAATAAAAGGCTTGGTCGTGTCTGGGTGCTGGTGGATGGGCTCAGCTGGGAAAAGGCGCTTTAAGGCCTCGAAAGCTTTCTCACAGTCCATAGTCCAAGCCAGGGGTTGACTTGGCTTTGGTTTGGTGGGCGATGGGCCCGTTTTTAACAGCTCCGTCAACAGGAGGGCAACTTCAGCAAAGGACGGAATGAATTGCCTATAGAACTTGGCAAACCCCAAGAAACTTTGAAGTTGTTTTCAGGTTCTGGGGGGTTGCCAGTCCAGCACCGCTTTCACCTTTCCAGGGTCCATTTCAATCCCCAGGTTGGATATTCGGTAGCCTAAGTAGTCCAACGACTCTTTGTGGAATTCGCATTTTGAGAGTTTCACATATAATTTGGCGGCTAGAAGTTTTTCTAGAACCTGTCAGACCAATTGAACATGTTCTTCCATGGTTTTGCTGAAGATAAGGATGTCACCCAGGTACACAAAGACCCCCTGGTAAAGGTGCGGGTGTAGCACCTCATTGATGAGCTGCATAAACACTGCAGGAGCCCCCTGAAATCCGAAAGGTACGACTTTGAATTGGAAGCTACCCAGAGGGCAGTTAAAAGCAGTTTTCCACTCATCTCCTTCTTTGATGCGGACCCGGTAGTAAGCTTCCCTGAGATCTAGCTTGGTGAATATCTTGCCCTTCGACAGGTGGTTCAATAAGTCCTTCATAAGGGGGAGAGGGTACATGTTTTTGACGCATATGGTGTTCACGCCTCTAAAGTCAACACACAATCTCAACCCACCATCTTTCTTCTCCTTGAACAACACGGGGGCAGCTAGTCTTGATTTGGCAAGCTCAATAAAACCTCGTTCTGAATTGCTGTCGATGTATTTCCTTAATTCAGTTATTTCAGCAGGCGTCATGGAATACATCTTTGGTTTTGGTAATTTCGCCCCGGGCTCTAATTCTATGGTGCAATCAGTGGCTCGATGGGGAGGTAAGACATTACACTCTTCTTCACTGAATGCTTCAGCCAAATCTTTGTATTGGTTGGGTACCTGGGGGTTATCTGGGAGAAGGTGGGATGCCATGGATGCTGGCTCAGGCTCTGGTTTCAAGCTGACCGGTGGCTTTGTAGTGGGTGGAAGAGGGGGCAATGGGCCCGGTCCAATGAAGATTTTTCTGAATCCATCCTCCCATTTGATCATCGGGGCCCATTTGTCTAGCCAAGCATGTCCCAGTATGATTGATTCTGACCTCCTGGGGGCCACTATGAAGCGTATGAGTTCGCAATGGGGCCCTAATTCCATCTTGATCAATTCAGTCATCTGAGTGGCTGCCCCACCCCCTCAATTAAGGTTCCATTCACTTGCTCAAATCTGATTGCGTGTTTTAGTGGGTTAGTCTTTATGCCCAATTGTTCAACGATGGGGAGTCTGATAAGGCATCTAGAACACCCAGTATCAGTGACAGCTTCTAACTCCCCGGCCTCCCCCGTGTTTGGTACCACTAACTTGACCTTGACTGTGAAAGGTATGATGGGATCACTCACCATTGGGTCGTCTTCGCAGGTCGGGTTCTCGGGGATGTGGTGTCGGTCTGGTGGTCTGTTGCTCCCATCTGCGCAGAGGGGGCTTTCCCAGCTGTGTTTGGAGAACCCTCTCCTGGCCGGAGGTCTTCTTTGATTCTTCCGACTTCTAACAGCTGGATTAGGCTTCGACTGCGGAGCTTGTGGTACAGGAGCAGAGGCCAGACAGTCTGCTGATCTATGGCCGGCTTGGCCACATCGGTAACATTTCAGCACCCTGGTAGGTTGGGTATGAGCAGGTTCAGCTGATCCGGTTGGCGGTCTCCTAGCCACAATTCTCTTAGGCAGGGCTGCTGGAAGGGGTTTCCTGTGTGGGTTGATGCTGCGATCTAAGCTGAGGGATGCGACATACCATGATTGTAAGGTCTCTGGGATTGCCCTAATTTCACAGGCCTTCTTTACTTCTGGATCAATGGCTTTTTAAAAATAGTGTAAAGTCATTCTTTCAGGCCAATCCATGAGGTGGCTTGTGACCCCTCTAAAGTCCCAAATGAATTCTGACAAGGGTTGCTTGCCTTGCCTCATTTCCATTAACTTCTCTTCATTCTCTGCTACCCTGTCTGGATTTTCAAATCTGAGTCTTAATAATTGAATAAATCCGTTTACATCGTATAATTCGGGGGCTTGTTCGTTGTGTAGTTGGGCCACCCAGTCTGAAGCATCCCCTTCATTCATCCCATTTGTTATGGCCGTAACCAAATCTCGCTCTGTGGCATATTGATCTCCAAATTGTTCTATATGGGATCGGATTCGAGTGAGGAAGTAATTGAAATGTTCATGGCGGCCATCGAATACGGCCTCAAAGGGTATTTGGTCCAGCCTGGGACATGGTTGCAGAGGTAGCACATGCCAGGCTCCTGCAGGTTGTACTGGAATGGAAGGAACAGGCCGGGTGGCGTACGTAGGCTGGGTAGGCCCCCTGAATCCTGGCTGGGTGGTGCCTCTCTGAAATAGGGGTCCCTGTGGTCTTGCTGCTGGTTGGGGCCGCAATTGTGGTTGCCAGGAGGAAGATGGGTGTGGCCTGGTTTCCTGGTCGGGTGGAGGGGATGTGTCTGCTGTCTGCTGTCTGGCAACCCCCCTTCAGATCAGGGCTGTGTTGGTGCTGGCTGCCATTGGCATTGAATCCACCCCTGGCCTGGATAAAATCCTCACCATGGAGGGATACTCTCTGCAGGGGGCAAAATTCCTTCTGGAAAATGAGGGGATTGCCTCTGAGGCTGCAACATACCTCTGTTAGTTGATGCTTCTTTCTGGCTTCCTCCAACTGGCATCTGTATAGTCTCCTCATTCCTCACGATACTTGGGTAAGTGAATTTGGGTGGTCTCAAGCTTCCACCTGTCCAAACAGACTGGGAGACCAAACCTGTCACCTTTAAATTCTGGAACTGTTGATGTAAATCTTCCCTTGATGGACTTCCAGGAATAATCTGGGGGTTGTCTTCTTGAGAGAATTCCGACCCCAATTGTCTCTCTTCCCTAGAATCCGACAGAATAGCCATATGCTTGGGGCTAGAGAAAGATTTCTCTTCAGACAGCTGGGTTACCTCTGGGTTATAACAACTTCTTGAGTTGAAACGCTTCGGTATAGCTCCCAAATCTCTTTCTCCTACTGCCATCCTGGAAGCATCCATCATCTCCTCCCAACAAGGGTTGGCAGGTTCAATTAATGCTCTGGAGGGAGGGTCCCCACACACTCCCCCCTGCACACCTCCAACCTCGGTTGATTGTTGTTAATTCTCCATCTCAGGAAAAAGAACTCCGGGTATCAGCCAAGCCTTTTTTTTAAAAAAGTTGACTTGGGAAATAAATGTAAGGCATCCATAAAGTATCCATGATATCAATCACTCTGAGACGTTATCTCTCCAATTGATTTATTAGAAACAGATCTGGTATGTCAAAAGCAATTTCCCAAGTGAAAGTTTTTTTGCACGTTACACAGAATCCACCTTCTCTCCTTCCTTCTCTCCTCCCTCTTCTACACTTCATAAATCACGAGAACCAATTAACTGCAACTGGACATTCTTAAAAGGACATACAGAATAACCTTGAACTTTTCAACTCCTCTAACTCTCTCTCAAAAAAATGTGGCAGCTGAATTTCAAAGCTGACAACAGCATCTTCCAGTATTTGAGGGGCTGCCCCAAAGAAGAGGGGGTCAAATTATTCTCCAAAGCACCAGAAGGCAGGACAAGAAATAATGGGTGGAAACTAACCAAGGAGAGAAGCAACCTGGAATTAAGGAGAAACTTCCTAACAGTGAGGACAATTAACCTGCAGAACAACTTGCCACCAGAAATTTGTGGGCGCTCTCTCTCGGGAGGTTTTGAAAAAGAGATTGGAGAGCCACCTGTCTGGAATCATATTGGGTCTCCTGCTTGAGCAGGGGGTTGGAGTAGAAGACCTCTGAGGTCCCTTCCCACTCCATTCTGATTGATTAAAAGGGTTGATAATGAGGCAGCCAGGAGGGTTGACTACAGGAATGGGGGGTTTCGCTGGTATTGCTTTCCGGATACCCCAGCACCCCGTTTTTGTAAGCTGGTCTGTCCTGATAGCCATGCCCTCCCCACCAAGTCTGGCCACCGATGGAGAACCTCTGCACCTCAATATCCACCCAGCACCCCAAAATCCACCCTGGCACCCCAATTCTCACCCTGGCACCACCATACACACCCCAACATGCCAATATACAACCTGGCACCCCAATAAACACCCCAACACCCCACCTGGCCCAATAAACAAGCCAACACACAACCTGACATCCCAATAAACACCCCAGCACCCCAACACACAACCTGGCACCCCAATAGACACCTTAACATGCCAATATACAACCTGGCACCCCAATAAATATCCAAACACCCCACCTGGCCCAATAAACAAGCCAACACACAACCTGAGACCCCAATAGAAACCCCAACACCCCAAAAACCAACCCTGACACCCAGTGCCCACTCCCGGAATTTGATATACATCCCAGCACCCCAATACACACTTCAGGATCCCAATACCCCTCCCTGGCACCCTCAATACTCCAGTATGCACCCCAAAACCCACTCCTGGTCCTCCAAAACCCACCCCAACATCCAATATCTAATCCCAGGACCCCAATAACAGCCTCCGGTCCAGCCTTCTGCATTACATTAGCCCCCCCTCTCCAAAATCAGGGCCCATGGCACCCCCACAGAGCACAGACTGGAGGGCATAGCTTTGGGGAAGTCAAGGAAGGCTGTTAGGAATGTAAGTCACCTAACATTTGGATTGGATATATATAAACCAGGATAGACATTTTAATACTGTCTCTTTAAGGGAATGCTAAAATTGTAATTGGGTGTGGTTCCTCAAAGGGCCATAAGATGGAGCCAGAAACCTGGAGGGAGGGAAAGAAGGAAGAGGGAGGGAGAGAGAGAGGAAGAGGGAGGAAGGAGGAAAGAAGGGAAAGAGAAAAAGAAAGAAAGAAAAGAAAGAAATAATAAGGGAAGGAGGGTGGAAGAAAGGAAAGAAGGAAGGAAAAAAGAGGAAGTACATAAGTGAGGAAAGTAGGAAGAAGGAAAAGGAAGCGAGGAAGGAAGAAGAGAAAGAAGGAAAAGAGAGGGAAGGAGGAAAGGAGGAGGGAAGATAAAACAAACACCCTCATTGCTGGGATTACAGCAGCTGGCCAACGTTCTCAATTCATCCGGCATAATCGGTCAGCCATCCTACCTGCCAGGGTTGTTTTTTTTCCCTGCAGGGAGAACTGAGCTGGCAAAGGAGGCCAATGAATCAAGATGGGGAAACAAAAGAGGCAATCTTTGGGTAAGAAAAAAAGAAAGGAAGGAAAGAGAGAGAGAGAGAGGACCTTTGCAAACCACATGAGGGTGGGGCTGCCATGAGTTACCCCCCCCCCAAGAGCACCAGAAACTCGGGGCCACCCCAGGGCACCTCGGCACCAGAGGTTCCGTCACTCGGCACCCAAGGGTGCCTTGGCCTTGGCCCTCACATGGCTGCCTCCCTCTGCTCCAAAGCACAAAATGGAGCCCCCTGGTTGGGGGTTCAGTGAAGCACCCTCTTGTCCCCCAACATCCTGGACTTGCCTCGCCAACTCCCAATTCTCTCTTTTTTCTCCTTCGATCTTTCTTTCTCTTTCTATCTTACTTTTCTCATTCCTTCCATCTTTCTTTCCCTTCCTTCCTTTCTTCCATCTTCCTCTTTTTACCTTCCTCTTTTTTCTTTTTCCTTCCATCTTTTTAATATTTCTTTTCCTTCTTTTTCTTCCTTTTCTTTTTTCCTTCCTTCCCTTTCCTTTCTTTCCCTTCCTTCCTTCTCCTTCGATCTTTATCTTCATTCCTTCCATCTTTTTATTTTTCCTTCCATCTGTTTTATATTTCTTTCTTCTCTTTCTTTCTTTCCCTTCCTTTTTTCCTTTCCCTTCCTTTTTCTTTTTTCTCTTTTTTTCTTCCTTTCTACTCTTTCAATCTTTATCTTCCTTCTTTTCATCTTTCTTTTCCTTCCCATCCTTCCATCTTTCTCTTTTTATCTTTTTCCTTTCTTTTCCTTTTTCAGGCAGTTTTCAGGCCATTTTTGGGGCCTTTTCCAGGCAGTTTTGGGGCAGGTTTTGGGGCCTTTTTCAGGCAGTTTGGGGGCATTTGGGGAGCTTTTTCAGACAGTTTTTGGGCCATTTTTGGGGCTTTTCAGGCTGTTTTCAGGCCATTTTTCAGGCTGGTTTTTTTAGCCTTTTTCAGGCTGTATTTGGGCCATTTGGGGGGCTTTTTCAGGCCATTTTTTGAGCCTTTCTCAGGCTGTTTTTGGATCATTTTGGGGGCCATTTTCAGGCCGTTTTCGGGCTGTTGTTGTGGGGTTTTTTTGCCTGTAAACGGCCTGAAAATGACCCCAAAAACGGCCTGAAAAGGGCCCCCAAAATGACCAAAAAACAGGCATGCCCATGGCGCCATCACTGCCCTTAGGGGTATGGTTACAATTCCAGCATTTTGCAGACAAGTTCCTGGGCATTATTTTTAAAGAAGTTTTTAGGGGGGCATCGCCGTGTAAAACCAGCTGAGCCTTTACAAACTGAGCCCCGCTAGGTTCCATGAAAAAGAAAAACATCCCACAAAGGAAGGCAAACAGGACTCCCTTGCCTGAGACGGGCGGTTTGTGACAACTGAAGTAGCAATAAAGTAAACTACAGCCAAGTCAAAAGTAAACTGCCCAAAGTAAACTTGTTTTTTTTTTTAATTCAGGTGAAAAGTACACCCAGCCCTTGATGTACAACAGGGACCGTTTCAAAGTTACGACATCACTGGGGTGGTTTTTTCACACTTAACGACCCTTGTGGCTTCCTCGTGGTCCCAAATTCAGACGCTTGGCAACCGACTCATATTTATGCCAGTGATTCACTTAACAACCATGCAGTGGCTCTTCCTCAGAAAGGTTGCAAAAGGGCGCAGGGCAAAAACCTGCTTGGTGTCTCATTTAGCGACTGAAATTTGGGGCTCGGTTGGGCGGGTGGTGTTAAGTCAAGGACCCCTTGGAAAATCAAGAGTCTAAAATAAAATGAAAATTAAAAACAAAATCAATTTGCAACTGCACGGATAAAGCCGGGCAGTGCAACCATGTTTATCCGCTTCTTTCCACATTTGACTCAGAAAAGCCAAACTAAATAAAAGTTAATT
This sequence comes from Pseudonaja textilis, assembly GCF_900518735.1. The sequence goes on from NW_020769642.1 coordinate 82,864, forward strand.
CCAAAACAAAGAAAGGCTTGTACTATTCTTTTAAGCACAAACTGATCCTTCCCCCACGACGGAGTAAATTACATTCCTTGCAACTTCCTAGAGGTATAAAAATTTGCCTTTAAAAAAAAAAGACACAATTTATTTGAAATGGGGGGGTTAGACTAGAGGACCTTCAAAGCCCCTTCCAACCCTGGGATTCTTCGTTCCAATCACAGCCACAAATGCTTTTTATTTTTACCTGCCTCCCGCCCTTCCTCGGCGCCATTTTAGGTCCCTTCCTGAGAAACCTGGATTCATCTTGACACTCTCTGCACACGCAACGATCTATGGTTTAAGTTGCACCCTTAGCCAGAAATAAACCACAATTGGACGGGTTGATCTACCCCTTTCCTTAAAAAAATTTAAAAGGTGGGGGGAGCCTCCCCAGGCCGCTGCAGTGAGTCACCAGCCTGGCATGGCTCAGCATAATGTTGTCTCACACACACACACACACACACACACACACGGACAAAGAGACACACAAACCAGATGGGGAAGATATCACTGCTTAGTTTTCACCTTTGCTCCCTCCGCAACGGAATCCAGGTAACAAAGTCTATATGGGATCCGTTTGTACACTACAACTATAAAGCCACACCTTGTCTTAACAACTCCATGGACACCAGGAAAGCAAGAAATCCAGAGTATTTGTGTGTACAGGTGTGGGGGGGGGCAGCGCTCTGAATCAGAAACACACACACACACACACAATCCCAGAAGGCAAAATTTTTATTTCTCTTGTCGAATGCATCAAAAACTATCTGTGGGATACACGGAAATGTCAAGATTTCAAACCCACGGCTGCAAACATGTGCAAGAAAAAAGGGGTGGGGGAGGCAAAGGAGCCCCCCCCTCAAATCTCAAGGGGGGGGAACAGCCCCTTTGTGGGTTGTCATTGAATTGCAGGACAAACATGAAACAGCGATGGAGCAGAATCCTATAAACTCCTTTTCATTAATTCAAATTAAATCGAAGAGGAGCGCCTGGAGTCCCCCCCCCTTTTAATTGCCTTCCTTGTCATCTCAGCCATAGTAATTCAAGGGGGGGGGGGGGTTGCAGTCCCTGGTTTGTAGCACAAAGTCCCCCCCAAAATGAGAGTCGACACAGCCTTATCCTGCCGGTAAGTTTTATATTATAAACTATGACACTCAAATGGTTTGCATGTCGTAAACTTCAATGTGTATCTAAGACTAATGTCTTACCTTATTTTCCTTTGGGGGGGGGGGATAAGGTCATCTGCGTTGTCTTTGTCTACTGTCTTAACTCCTGCTTGGGCGAGGGGGTTGGGCTGGAGGACCTCTGGGGTCCCTTCCAACTGTTCTGTTGTTCTGTTCTGTTCTTCTTTCTATGGGCATGTGTATCCGTCCCACCAAGGCCTCAAGAAAGTCCAGAATGGTGTAGTATCTCCCGCCAGGGGCAAGGGGTGGACTAGAAGACCTCCAAGGTCCCTTCCAACCCTATTATTCTATGACAGGGATCTTCAAACTTGGCAAGTTTAAGACTTGTGGACTTCAACTCCCAGAATTCCTCCTCCAGTCATGTTAGCTCAGGGACTCTGGGAATTGAAGTCTACAAGTCTTAAACTTGGCAAGTTTGAAGACCTTTGTTCTATGATCTGTCTGTCTGTCTGTCTATCTATCTATCTATCATCAGCTCTATATCTCTATCTCTATCTATCTCTATATCTGTCCTATCTGTCCTATCTATCTATCTATCTATCTATCTATCTATCTATCTATCTATCTATCTATCTGCTTTATCTATCTCTATCATATCCATACATCATATATGTCCATCTGTCTTCTATCAGCTCGCTCTATCTATCCATCCATCCACCTATCTATCATCTAACTCTATCATATCCATCCACTGTATCTATCCATCATATCTATCTATACCAATCATCTATCATCTATATCATATCCATACATTTTATCTGTCCAACTTCTATCAGTTCTATCAGCTCTATCTGACTATTTATCCTACTTTTATATATGTATCTATATATGTAGGAATCTACCTATCAACTATATTCTATCAATCATCTATCAATATCATTTCGCTCTCTCTTCTATCTTCCTATCAATCTATGAATATCATTTCTTTTATCTCCCTATCTATCAATCTATCATCTATCTTCTCTATCTTCCTATCTACCAATCTATAATCTATCTATATCATTTCTCTATTTTCTAACTTCCTATCATCTAATCAATCTGTCATCTATCCACACAACCAACCAACCAACCAACCATCCATCTATCTATTCTATTTTCTATCTATTTCCTATCACCTATCTAGTTTTAATGACATCCCGCAGACACCCCTGGAAAATCCCCTATGTAGCAATTTCTAGCAATAATCCAGCTGAAAAAACCCTGGCCTTGTGGGGCAGGGGGAGAAAAAGGAGACCCTTCCAAGGGGAAGCCTTTTTCACCCGCTCCCCTCCCCTAAACCAGGGGGCCCTTCCATGCCCGCCCGCCCCCCACAAACTTCCTCAAGTGCTTTCAAAACCACCTGTGCTTGTTTCTTCCTTCCAGAGAGGCTGTCTCACCATCCAGCTTGGCCCCAACCTTTTCCTCGCCCCACAGAGGCCCTCGGTGGCAAGGTGACATCACCCCTCCCTTGGGGCAGGTATGCCAGCAACTGCACTCAGGCGCAAGGTCATCACACACACACACGTACAAAACCAAAGCAACAGTTACCTGAACAAAGAGCTCTGTGCCCATTTCGACAAAACCAACTGGCCCACCACCACAGAAAATGTTTCTATTGCTACCCTTTCTGCTCCTAGTGTGTGTGTTTGTGTGTGTAAAGGTTGAAGGAGGAAAGTGCAAGGAACCAGGATTCCTTGGCTTGAAGGAGGGGTCCCTCCTTACTGTCTTTTTTTCAGGTGCCCCTAATTCTCAACTTTCTTCTTACATGGCCATCCAAGCAAACGTTCGTTTCATCCACATTTTCAGCTCCCCAAAAACCTGATTTGTTTCCCTTTTGTTTTGTTTTACAAAACACACACACACACACACCCATATGAGGACTCTCCCCTTCTTCTGATGCACCCCTTTTCCCTAACTTTGGTGAGTTTGGGGCCACTGTTAACGCACCTGCACCTCTCTGCCCAATTCCCAACCTCGCTCCTGGCACGACGGAGTCAAAGTTTTCCACCTGTGGATCACACCTGTGAAAGGAGTGCAGTCCAGGACTCCTCTGTGCCCCCCCACCACAACAAACCAAACCCAACCCCTCCCCATCTTCCCACCTGCCCTCTCCCTTGCCCTGGCTAGCTGACCCCCGCGGTTGAATTATGTTAGAAGGTAAACTCGGTTTGTTTTCCCAAGTAATGAAACCCTGATAAGGTATCAGGTGTACACTTTGGTTTTATATAAACAGAGATGAGAAAGGGCAGAAATTATCTAGTTGAGGGCATTTAGCTGAACTGGCGACGGGCATCCTGGCACCTTTAACACGATATGCCCAGGAAATCGTGGCTCAGCTCTTCCCAGTTTCTTTCCCCTACCTGTCAACCAGAATTTTTACTTCCTCTCCCGCTCACTGGGAAATCCTGAAGACCGAATATATGTTTTTCACACCTGGTTCACCCTTCCTGACATCACACCTATGAAAACATTGCTCCATTTCTGGGGAACGTCCAAATCCAAATTTCCTCATTTCTGGGCCTGACTTTTGTCTCGACAACCAAACCAGACTTGTTGAGGTCTCCTGGCTTGCAAAACTTTATTAAGAGGTTTTGCAAACCTCTTTTGAAAGCAAAAGAGAAACAAGGTAGAAACCCAGCAAAGAGGGCAGGAAAAAAATTTGTGCTGCCCTTTGAAGTTTTGCTCTGTTTTCTATTGTTTTTTTTTTAATTTTTGCAATTATTGTTTTTTTAATTATTTTCATTTGATTTTTTAAAATATCATTTGGCTATTTTGATTTCATTTTTAAAAACATTTCATTTGACTGTTTTGTTTTATTTTGATTTCATTTGACTATTTTTATCTCATTTGGCTGTTTTTATTTTATCATTTGATTTCATTTGACTATTTTGATTTCATTTCACTATTTTGATTTGACTATTTTGATTTCATTTGGCTATTTTTACTTTAACATTTTATTTCATTTGACTCTTGATTTCATTTCACTATTTTTATTTTTTATTTCATTTCTATTTTTGTTTTATTTTGATTTCATTGGACTCTTGATTTTATTCTTGTTATTTCATTTGACTCTTTTTATTTTCTCATTTTGATTTCATTTGACTCTTTTTTATTTTATTGGACTCTTTATTTGCAGGAGCCAATCTGGATTGGTTACCAGGACCAGATTTTTTTTGTTTTTTTAATTTTATTTTTGTTTTGATTTGAACATTTTTTATTTTACTTGACTATTTTTTCTTTCCTTTGATTTCATTTCATAGGATTAGTTTTATTTTATGCTATGGTTTGCCACCCAGATAGACTGGATTTTTGGCATTTTTGTCTGTCTATCAAGTCCTTTCCAAGAACTTGGGATAGGCAGTTGTGGATATTGGATGGAGTTACCAATTTTTTTTATTTCCATTTCATTTTATTATTTGAAGTTCTGTTTTGTTTTTCTTTCATGTTATTTTTACTTCTATTTTACTTTTTATTTCATTTGATTTTTATTGGTTTTTTATTTCATATTACTATTTTCATTTCTATTTTATTATGTCTATTTCATTTTATTCTTTTTCCTCTCTATTTGATCTTTTCTATTTTATTTTCTATTTGATTATTTCTATTTTATTTTCTACTTGATCGTTTCTATTTTATTTTCTATTTGATTGTTTTTATTTTAGCAGGCCAACAAAGCTACAGCACAGTGCCAACCTAAGCAGGAGCAAAAAAAGAAAGAAAATCAGATTTTGGAGTTGGCACCCAATTCTGTCCCACTGCATTCCATTCTGCAGTTAAAAATAACAATGTTCAAATAAAATCCTAAATTCTTTGGCAAAGAAACTCCCGCATAAAAGGATCTGGACTAAACTTTGCTGGGCAGAGTTTCCCTTGGCACCTTTTTTATGATGCCATCTTGAGAAAAACCAAGCTTGTAAGGGAGTCTCCCTCCATGCAGGGCCATTTAGGACTGGGAATGGCTGAGGATGAGGGTTTATTTTTCACTCAGGAGAAAATCTCCCACGCCCCCAATTTTGGGAGCAGTGACCCCCAAGGAGATATTTACCCAGACTTCATGGGGGGGGGGGATTTTTGGACTGCAATAATTATTTTACCAATTTTAATACCACCTGGAACCACTCGATAGCGAGAGGGGTAGCGTATCAATTTAATAAATGCATCCATAAATAAAATTCAACCTGGTTGGATTAGCTGATTCAGAATTTCATCCGCTTCATTCATTTAATGAAGTTTTTTCCCTAATTTTGGCAACTTTTTAAGATATCTTTGAAATACCTGTGTGTGTGTTTTTGGTAGCATCTATGTGAAAACCTGGCCAATTCCTGGATTATATTATTATATTGTGGAAAGGGAACTTCACCAGGACAGTGGTGACACCCAAGCAGGAAAAACCCGAGGGGAACATTAGGCTAGCCATAAAAACAAACTTGCATAGGAGAAGAAATTTAATAAAAAGTATTGAAAGGAGCCCCCTAGACAAAAGCCAAGTAATTAAGAAAGCTAGGAAAAGAAAACAGGCCCAATCAGCAAAACAAACAAAAGACACAGAATAAATTACATAGGAAACAGACAGGAGATTGCCAGGAAACAAATAGAAAAAAACCATTATAAAGGTAGGAGATTAAGAAAGAACCGATAGGGCAATCAAGCCACCCCGCAGAGTTATTTTCCACACCTCGCTAAGTATGCCTTCTGGTGAAAATTAAACTCTGACAGGATTTTTAATATCTAAACATTAAACGAACATTCACACACAAAGGGAGGAAAAAGGTATAAAGAACCAGGAATTCACCATTCAAGGTTAGCTAGCTAGCCCCAGGAACGCAGACTTCTTGCTATCTCTTGCCTTCCTGAAAAATAAACCAGCTTCCAAGCAGTTGTCTGTGTCCTTGCACCGGAGCCCTCCCAGCAGGAAAATCGAATCCTCAAAAGAAAGGCATTTTCCAGCCTTTCAACAATATTATACACAAAAAACTAGTGTACACAGCAACTGAGAACTATGCTAGGTTTCGTATCACAAATCACTAGTCGAACACTTCCCAAGCATTTAGGACTGTGTGATGTATCGGCAGATTATGCAATTATTATTAATTATTAATATTAATATTATTCTATAATCTTTAATGAGATTCACAGCCTTTGGGGCTGGTTGATAGCTCAACAGCTCGAGTCCTAACCAAGGACCTAGGAACTGTTCAGGTAGCCTGGGATGATATAAGATGTTCCAAGTAGAGTGGTCTTTTTGTTTTATCAAGCCTGATAAATTCAGAATTTCCAAATAGCGAGGCATCCCTTTAGGTATTGCTCCAAGGGCTCCAATCACAATTGGGATAATGCACAATTTCTCAAAGTCACTCAACTTCAATTTGTAAGTCAATTTGTAGGTACTGTATGATTTTTTCTTCCTGCTTGTCTTCAATTCGTGCATCACCAGGTATTGCAATGTCAATGAACCAAACCTTTTTCTATTATTAATTTATTATTATTAAATCTTTAGTGAGATTCACAGCCTTTGGGGCTGGTTGGTAGCTCAACAACTCAAGTCCTAACCAAGGATCTAGGAATTGTTCAGGTAGCGCCGGAGGATATATTATTATTAATATTATTATTATTATTATTATTATTATTATTATTATTATTATTATTAATTAAATTTAATTAGTGCTAGCTGTTCTCAAACTTGGCAAACTTGAAGCCGGGAGGGCTAGGGAATTCTGGGAGTTTTGAAGTCCACTGGTCTTAAAATTTGCCCCTGGTTGAAAAAAAAAAGAGCTTTTCTTGAAAGTTTTTTTTTCTTTTGAGTTCTAATTTGCTGTCCGAACTGAATTTGCAGTGACTCAAGCTTTAATTTGGCAACCTGGATTTTTCAGCACCCTCACCTGTGATTTCCCCCTCCCACCTAGCCAGGTGTGTGTTATACCAAAGGTCCCTGTTTGGGAAAACCAAAAAGGCCAGCCCCAAAGCCTTTTTTTTTTTGTTTCCTCAAGAGAGCAAGCAATCCCTCCCCCTTTCTGCCCCACCTTCTTCAAAGACCGCTGGGGGTGGGGTGGGGGAGAAAGTCATCCTGAGTCTTTTGTCACCTTTACCTTTAAAGGTGTGGCCGGTTCCCATCTGAGGAGGAAGGGAGGGGAGAGGAGGAAGGGAGGGGAGAAGAAGGCCCAAGCAACTGACCCAACCAGCCCTGGCAGTTTTTGAGAAGAGGGGAAAAAAGAAAGAGAGGAAAAACTCAGCTAAAAAGTGGAAGGCTCTTTCTTTCTTTTTCTTTGTCTTTCTTGTTCTTTCTCTCTCTCTTTCTTTCTATTTCTTTTTCTCTCACTCTCTCTCTTAAGAAAATTAAGGCAGACAAACCGGTAACAGGTGCTTGGAAGAATTCCAAAGCCGGGGAGATGTTTTTTGGGGGTGTGGGGGCGCTGTTTGGGGTGGGAGGGAGAGAGGGAGGGGCCGCGTTGTTTGCCAAGGGGAATTGCTTTAAAGCAGGAGTTAAGGCTTTAACAGCACCTTTTGGAAATCTTCCCACCGCCCGGCTGGAAATGCGACAAATCTCCATTTAAGCCTCCGAGATTTAAAGAGCCAGCTGGGGAGATAAAGGGATTTCTTGTTGAAAATGGGGAGGGGGCGGGAAGAAAGGTAGAAAAAAGGGGAGGGGGAGGCCAAGAGGGGAGGGAGACACCCTCTCCCTTCCCGGAGGCGTGCCGTCCAGCAGGTTCCCACGACCCACCCACGGCAGAGAAATATCCTCGCGCGGAATATTTGGGTGGGAGGTCGGGGTTCGCTTCAAGTTTGCGTGTCTCCCACCCACCCACCCAAAAATTGGGACTGGCTTAGAAACGAACAACCCTCACGCCTCCACTCGAGGGGACGGGGGCCATTTTGAAGAGGAGAGTGGAGAAACCGAGCCAAAAGTGCCCCGGGGCATGCACAGGGGGCTTCTCTGCTTCCCTCTCCCCCACGACCCGCAAGAAAGAAAACCCCGCTTCCTCTCCCGCCCCGGGAGCCCCTCCAGTCGCCGCGATCTCGGCCGGACCTCGCCTGATCAGAAAATTCCCTTCTTCCCCGCGTTCTTTTCTTCCCACGGTTTAAAAAAAATAAGGGTGGGGGGAGTCCCTTCTTTTTCTCTGTTTTTCTCTTTCTCTCTCCGCCTTTCACTTTCTTTCTCTCCCTCTTTCCCTCCCTCTCCCTTTTTTCTTTCTCTCTCTCTGCCTCTTTTTCTAACCCTTTCTCTCCTTTCTTTCTCCCTTTCACTCTTTCTCTTATTTTCTCTTTATCTCCCTCTTTCTCTTTCTTTCCCTCTCCCTCCCTCCCTCCCTCTTTCTTTCTCTCTTCCTCTCTTTCTGTCCCTTTCTCTCTTCCTTTCTCTGTCCCTTTTTCTTTCTCCCTTTCTTTCTGTCCCTTTCTTCTCTCTTTCTGCCCCTTTTTCTTTCTCTTTCTCCCTTTTACTCTTTCTCTTCTCTATCTCCCTCTTTCTTACCCTCTTCCTCTCTTCCTTTCTCTCTCTCTGTCCCTTTCTCTCTCTTCCCCTCTCTTTTTCTGTCCCCTTCTTTCTGTCTCTTTTCTTTCTCTCTCTCTCTCTCTCCTTTCGATCGGGCCCCGCGGGGAGAGGCCGCGGCGCCCGACCGCACAGGTTTTTCCGGCCTCCCACGCGTGGCCAGCTGCGCCCGAAGGCGCGAAGCAGCCGCTGCGGGTTGAATCCGCGAACGGCGGGGTCGAAAGGGCAAAGGCGCGGCCCGGCCCGGCCCAACAGGTATGCCTCTTTCTCTCTTTCTCCTTCTCTCTCTCACCCCCCCACCACCCAGGCCCCCGTGGGCGGCCTCCAGACCTCCCCCCTCTCACCCCCCAGCCCACTCACCGCCCAGGGCCAGTATGGAGTCGTAGACCTTGCACTGGAGCTGCCCGGTGCTCTGCCACACGCACTCCATCCAGAGGCCCAGGTAGTAGGACTGCGCGGTGATGATGCTGCCGTCGGCGAAGGACGAGACTCGCCACTGGGGCAGGATGGTAGCCGTCAGGTCGGCGATCAGGCCCAGTAGGGCCAGCACGAAGCCTAGCAGCTGCAAGCTCGAGTTGGCCATGGTGGGAAAGGAGGAAGGAGAGCCGAGGGGAAAGCAAGCGAACGCCACTGCCTTTACCTGCGCGCCAGGTGAGCGCACCTGGATTTATGCCCTGGGCGGCGGGGGAGGGTCCAGAGCAACAGCCAGAGCCAGGAGGCTTCCTGGAAGGGGCCGGCCCCCGCTGCTTTTCTTCCTCTCTTTGGCTCTTTCCCCCTCTTCCTTCCTTCCTTCCTTCCTTTGGTTTCTTTTCTGCCTTCCTTTTCCTCTTTTCCCTTTCGCCTTCCTTCTTTCTTCCTTTGTCTCTGTTGTCTTCTTTCCCTTCCTCTCTTTCCTTCCTTCCTTTTCTTTCCCATGTTTCCTTCTTTCTTTC
>NW_020769642.1:92478-102531 GCF_900518735.1 Pseudonaja textilis
CTTCCTTCCTTCCTTCTTTCCATCTTCCTTTCCCTTCTCTTTCCTTCTCTCCCTCCCTCTCTTCCATCTTCCCTTCTCTTCCCTCCCTGCATTCCTCCTCCTTTCCTTCCTTCCTCCCTCCCCTTCCTTCCCTCCTTCTTCCCTTCTTTCCATCTTTCTTTCCCTCCCTGCATTCCTCCCTCCCTCCCTCCCTCCCTCCCTCCGTCCTTCCATCCATCCATCCATCTTCCTTTCCCTTCTCTTTCCTTCCTTCCCTTGCTCCGTTCTTCCTTCCTTCCTTCAATCTTCCTTTCCCTTCTCTTTCCTTCCTTCCCTTCCCTTCCCTTCCCTTCCCTTCTCTTCTCTTCCTTCCTTCCTTCCTTCCTTCTTCCTTTCCCTTCTCTTTCCTTCCCTCCCTTCCATCTTCCCTTCCCTTCCCCCTTCCTTCCTTCCTTCCTTCCTTCCTTCCTTCCTTCCTTCCTTCCTTCCTTCCTGACTCAATGACTGCAGCAGCGAATCCACATCTAACAGCCTGGGCATATGCCAAAGCCTCACGTAGGCAAAGGAGTTTTGATATATGCCAAGCCTCACGTAGGCAAAGGAGTCTTCGATACCTGCAAGGCCTCACGTAGGCTGAAAGCAGGTATCAGGAACAAAAGGATGCTGCCCACCTTGGGCTACTGGCTGGACTGCAGGCACGGATTGGTTATTTTGTATCCCTTAAGCACTGTGATTGGGTGCTACAATATATCCACTGAGACCCCCAACCCTTTTAACATGTAAAGTAGGCTGAACTCTCTTTTGTGACGTTTTTTGTTCAATAAAAGGGCTTCCCTGAGCGCGTGCTCGGGGCTGCTCATCCAAGACTGAACCGGCTTGGTGTCTTTCTTGATGCATTGGACTCAATGAGAAGCCCTCCTAATGCGGAACAAAGCCGCATCTGGTGACCCCGACGTGATCTGCTGAAAAGAAGCGGACCCGCCTGCCTTCAACCTCCCATCTCACCCGGCCGGACGAGCCAGTTGCAACCCAGGGACGCCGTCTAGTCACGGATCCTTCCCCAGGAGAAATCCTCCCTTCAGGTGAGTATGGGCGGGAAATTCTCTAAAGTGCAGATGGTGCATCTGCAAGAATTAAGGGAATTAACGAAGAGTTCAATTTTGATTCTTAGGAGTCAGGGCAAAAAGCTCCTGGCTCCAACTAAAAAGGACCTCAGAGCCCTTTTAAAATACATCCACACGCAATGTCCGGCTTATCCGGAAAAGGGGTCCTTAAAAGTCTCCACATGGCAACGTTTGGGTGACTTTTTTCATGATACTCCCAGGGCTCCGCCAAAGATTTTAACCACTTGGAGGGTGGTAATGGAATGTTTGATAGTTCAGAGCTCAGCGCTGACTAACGCTGGCAGCCCCCCCCTTGCAGGAGGTCCCCCTCCCTATGCTGCTGAGACCAAAACCAAAGATGCTCTCCCACTGGAAGCCTCTTCCCCCACAGCTCCTGAACCCTTGGTTCCTCCTAAATTAAATCCTGTGGGGGATCAGACACCCATGGGAGCAGTTGCACAAGCCATGGCACAGGGGCGCAAGGAGGGCTCTCTTACCCTAGAGGAGCTCTCCCTCTGCCCCATAGAATATGTAGGGGATAGAGCTGGGAATTTGGTGCCCAGGCTTGAACCCTTATCCATGAAATTAATTAGAGATTTAAAACAAGCTGTGGCCATGTATGGCGTTCAAGCACCTTATGTCAGAGGTCTCATTAACACCAACAGCAGCTCCTTTTTTCTCCAAAAGGCTGTCCAGAGGCAAATTTCAAATGGAGAGGCCTGCAGAGAGCTTCTGTTGAAATTAGCCTTTGAGAATGCAAATGAGGATTGTAAAAGGATTCTGCAGCCTCTGGCTGCCCGAGGGGGGGCTTCCCTCTCGGACTATCTAAAGGCTTGCAGAATCGTGGGGACTGTTTCCTACAATATGAAACACCTGGCAATGGCCCTGCAGCACGCAAATTCTCAAAACAGGCCGGCTGGGAATTGCTTCAATTGTGGGAAACCAGGCCACTTCAAAGCACAATGTAGGGCTAGGGACAATCCACAAAACAACAACAAGCCAAAAACAATTTACCCAAGGTGCAAAAAAAAAGGGTACCACTGGGCAAACCAGTGTTGCAGCACCACCCCCCAACTGCAGGAAAACTAGAGGGGGGGCAGTCAGCCAGCCCCACTCCAAAGGCTGACACCATATCTTTCCAATTAATTGCTTCTGAAGATATGGAAATTGACATCCCAGGAACTGTGTACTTTCTCCCCATGTGTCTGAATAACTCCTCTCCCTCCTCTCGCTTTCAATGGAAAGTCCTACCTCAGGGCATGCTCAACAGCCCCACCATGTGTCAGCACTATGTAAATAAGGTCCTGTTACCCTATCGTTCTGCCTATCCACAATTTCTGGTGTATCATTACATGGATGACATCCTTGTTGCTGCTCCTGGACCCCCAGGTACAGTGTTTGCTTCGTTCTCTTTCCTGAAAGCCATCCTTGCAAAGGGAGGCTTGCACATAGCACCTGAAAAGGTGCAAGTGCTGACTCCCTATGCATATCTAGGCTATAAAATGCTCTCAACTACTGCCTATCCTTCACTCCCCTCACTCTCTCTGCCTCCTCAACCTACCCTGGTTCAGCTTCAACAATATCTGGGCACCATTAATTGGGCCCGACCTTTCCTGTCACTAACCACTGACACTCTCTCTCCACTATTCGAAGCCCTTACTTGGGGAAAAGGGCCCGCTGACAAAATATCCTTGCAGCAACCTCAGCTTCAAGCGCTGACCCATATAGAAGAGAACATACGTAGAATATGGGTGGATAGGGCCGCTGCCAATACTCCTCTAGATATGGTCATTCTAGCCACCCCAAGGCTCTTGACTGCGGCAGTGACCCAAAAGGACCAAAAGCTCCACATCTTAGAGTGGATCCATCTCTCCCACACACCCCGATGCTCCATCACTTCCAAACCAGCTCAATTGGCTCAATTAATCATAAAGGGCAGGAGCCGCACAAAAGCACTCATGGGGATAGATGTCTCCACACTTTTTATCCCCTTCTCGCTGCAAATTTGGGAACCTCTATTCCAAAACTCCCAGGAGCTTCAGTTGGCCTTATCCGACTGGCCTGGGCTAGTCTCCTGCCACCCACCCGCTGACCCACGTTTTCAGATCATTAGAACCATACCCATCTCCTTCTCCTCTCCCATCAGCAAACAACCTTTGGTCAGTGCCCTGACTATATTTGCTGATGGCAGCAGGGAACGAGGGGCATGTGCTTGGCAAAAGAATGGAGCATGGCACACCAAAACCACCCCTGTGCAGACTTCACCACAAAGGGCTGAGCTTGCTGCAACCATACTAGTCCTCCAAAATTTCAGCGAACCCCTCAACTTGATCTTGGACAGCCTGTATGTTACCCAAATAGTCTCTACCATCCACGACTCTTACCTCTCTCCTGCTATTGACAAGAACCTTCTCTCTCTTTTTGTTACACTGCAACAGCTTGTTGCACAACGACAACACCCTCTCTTTGTAGGCCACATTCGCAGCCACCAGCCTTTCCCAGGAATTCTCCAGGAAGGCAATGACGTGGCCGATCAAGCAGCTGCAGGTATTATGACCACGCACACCCTAACTCCCTGGGAAAGCCATTCTTACTTTCATCAAAATGCCAAAGCCCTCATGAAACATTTTAACCTTACCATGGCAGAAGCCTCAGCCATCAGGCAGCAATGCCCCACCTGCAGTCAGCAAGCCAATTCCATCCCCTTAGGAGTAAATCCCCGCGGGTTGAAAGCCTGTGAAATATGGCAAATGGATGTTACTCAGTTTCCCCCATTTGCCCCCTGGAAGTATCTGCATGTCACAATTGATACTTATTCAGGGTTCATAATGGCAACCCCGCAGAGAGGAGAAGCCTCTAAACATGTCATTAACCACTGCATTCGCACCTTTGCATCGTTGGGACGCCCAAACGAAATAAAAACAGACAATGGTCCTGCATACACTAGTGTGGCTATGTCAGAATTTTGCTCTAAGTGGCAGGTCACCCACAAATTTGGGATCCCTTACAACAGCCAGGGACAAGCCCTGGCAGAGAGAGCCAATTTAACTTTAAAGACAGCACTAGAACGACATCTGGCCAAAGGGAAAAAACCCCTTGGCCTCCCGGCGATGCAAAACACCCTTAATCTTTGTCTTTATACGCTTAATTTCCTCAATCTCTCTGGCACCCCTGCTACAACAGCAGCGGAGCGGCACTTTTCCTCCCCCCCCTCTCCTGATTCTCCCAAACCACAGGTGTACTACCGCCAACTGCCAGACCCTGCTTGGAAGGGTCCTGCTGATCTCCTCACCTGGGGTCGTGGCTACGCAGCTATCCAGCTTCCAGATCGTGTCCTGTGGGTTCCTGGACGGCACGTCAGGCCATACCACCCCAAGGTAGCAAAACCACCAGCTGCAGACATATCAACATGATCTGCCCTGCTGCTTCGCTGGCCCTCCTCCTCCTCCTCTTCCACCTTGCTGCGCACGCCTCCAAAGTTTCCATTCCATCCAGAGTAACATACTTCACGCCAGACACCCCCCTCCTGCTGACCTGCACTGCATCCTGGGACATTTTTCCTCCTTATCTCAGATGGTCAACGCTTCCTCAGCCATGGTCCTACATCTCCAGCAACGCCTCTTTCCGGGTCAACACCTTTGAACAACCCCCTCGAGCTACACTCCTCATATCCCATCCTACTACAACCACCTACTATTGTTCAGGTCGGCGCCTCCATGATTCTACGCGCAACACCTACAGCTCCTGGACAATCCTCAGACCTCGCTCATCTCATCATCATCACAGACAATTCGTGAATCAGCCTGACACTCATATTCAGAACCCCCCTTTGCTGCGTAGGATTAAAAGATCACAAAAACCCACCAAACCAGATGACTGCACCCCCTGCTTGACCAAAACCACACAAGCAGGCTTCACTCGACTGACTCTCATTTACCATACCCAGCAACCTCAGAGATGCCTTTCTACTGGGAAAACTTGCCAGAATAACGGGACTATGTATCAGTTATGCAAAATGAACTCAAAAACTATTTGCTATGACCCCAAGGCGGCTGTTCGCCTCAATGTTACTTTGTGGGCCGGACTTCCAAAAGCCTCTGGCAGAGCCGATCCTGAAGGGGAGGGAAAACTTTACTACCTAAATCACACCACTGTGCTTAAGGATGGTACTGACCCAATTGTCTTAACTTTTGATGTTTGCATTGCTTGTTCCAAACCAGGGGGATATCCTTGTGGGTCAGATGATTGGAAAACCAAATATGCTCATGATCATAAGTATTTGTGTCCCACGCCCATCAATTGGGCTGTAGGAAACCCTAATCATTGGATCCCTTGCGGGGGCTCCATTGAATGCTCGGGTTGGTCTTGTGTCTGTGATTACACTGGGGGAGGATACTCAGGTTGCAATCATCTGTCACATTTTAAACGAGTATCAGGGTCTACCAAGGACAACAAGGTAGAGATCACTATCTCCAGACAACACCCTGCCATGGATACCTATGGTATAGGGATCGATGGCATAGGAGCAGACCCAAACACCTACATTACTATAAAAACAGAAGTGATATATGAGGGTAAGGAAACATCATTAGGCTGGTCAGTGTATAATAATTTAAGGAAGTTAGATAAAGCCCCTGATACCAGCATAATAGCAAAAAACCTATTCATGGACATGGCAGAAAAAATTGCAAAACAACTTGCAATAACCAATTGCTTTGTCTGCGGGGGAACCACCACAGGAGAACAGTGGCCATGGCAAGCCTTAGAAGCCTCGCCATCACTGTTCAACAACATGTCTTCTATAGGAAACATAACAGCCAGAACTGCCCCTGACCCCCTTATCTGGACAATTACTACCAATCTAATCGGTAGAAACTGCTTCTCCCGAAATGGGTCCATTCCGGTAGGACATCTCCTTTGTTTAGGTACGTGGGACATCTCCTACCAGAATTGGACAGCACCTGATAATGCTACTACCACACCCACAAAATTCAACACAACCCTCCTCCCTTATCTCAGGGACACTTCATCCTCCCAGAACTGGACTGCACCCAATGACATGTATTGGATCTGCGGTAACCTAGCCTACCCATCCCTCCCAGCAGATTGGCAAGGGTCATGTGTATTGGGATGGATAAGACCTTCCTTCTTCCTCCTTCCAATCTCAGTGAAGCAGGAACTAGGCATCCCTGTTTATGACATGTTGTCTCGCAAAAAAAGGGAAGCCGACAATACTTTTGCAGGCTTCCCCTGCCAATCAGAATACACAGGGGACACCTGGACCTCACAGAGAATCGTCTGCACCTATGGCATGGCCACTTGGGCCCAAGACGGGTCTTATGGGTACAGGACCCCCATATATATGCTTAATAGAATCATTCGCTTGCAAGCTGTCTTAGATTTAGCAGGTCAACGAATAGATAAGGCTCTAAACACTCTTGCAACTGCTACAGACAAATTACGCACAGCTGTCTATCAAAATCGCTTGGCTTTGGATTATTTATTAGCCAAGGAAGGGGGGGTATGTGGAAGGTTTAATCTCACAAATTGCTGTCTTCAAATTGACAAGGTTGGCAAAGTTGTAGCACAGTTAACCACTGAGATGCGACAATTAACCTACAATCCAGATCAAGTATGGCGAGGTATGGACCTCAAAAATATCTTTGGCTCCTGGCTCCCAAAACTGCCAGGATTACAAGCTATAATAGCGCTCATAGGTATTATTGCTGCTGGGTGTGTTATTCTTCCATGTATATTACCAATCTTTGTTCGCACCATCTCTAATAGTCTGTCACTGCTAGCAGAAAAATGCGCCATTGCACAGGTCAATGCCCTCTGGGAAAAAGAATCTCTGTACAAAGCTATACCCTCAGAGGACCCCGATGAGAACATGCGCAGGGGCTTCTGTATGGACTATAGCGAAGAACCAGAAGAAATCCCTCTGCGTAAAACTAAAACAGAGGAGATGCAGCAGCGAATCCACATCTAACAGCCTGGGCATATGCCAAAGCCTCACGTAGGCAAAGGAGTTTTGATATATGCCAAGCCTCACGTAGGCAAAGGAGTCTTCGATACCTGCAAGGCCTCACGTAGGCTGAAAGCAGGTATCAGGAACAAAAGGATGCTGCCCACCTTGGGCTACTGGCTGGACTGCAGGCACGGATTGGTTATTTTGTATCCCTTAAGCACTGTGATTGGGTGCTACAATATATCCACTGAGACCCCCAACCCTTTTAACATGTAAAGTAGGCTGAACTCTCTTTTGTGACGTTTTTTGTTCAATAAAAGGGCTTCCCTGAGCGCGTGCTCGGGGCTGCTCATCCAAGACTGAACCGGCTTGGTGTCTTTCTTGATGCATTGGACTCAATGAGAAGCCCTCCTAATGCGGAACAAAGCCGCAAATGACAACAGCAATAGGGTCACATCCTTATCAGACCTGAATAGCAATTTACAGAGATTCTCATAGTAGAAGTTACTAAGAGTCAAAAGCAACTTGATGGCAGATAATCAATCAATTACTGACTTGGATCGTGTCAACCAGCGTGGGAAACACAAAAGGCCCTGAACTGTGAACCAACCTTCACATGGTTAACCTCTCTCTGCTTAGCCCAAATGAGCCAAGGGACTCACACAACACACCCCTTTTCTTACTGTAAACCAATCACACCCGCTGGATTCTCACAAGATGCAGGTCAGCCGTCTTCTTGCTTCTAACAATCTTCTGGTTATGTCAGTCAATGTCAGTTTATCTCTGGGCAGGACTTCCAATGAAGATACATAATCATCATAGCTTTCATCCAATGAGGAAAGAATGATGTAAACTTGATGCAGCTCTGAAAATATCAGTTCCTTTTCATGTAGCTCTTGAAAAATTCTTTTCATGAAGTTTAAATGAGCTAACATATCTCCACCTTTCAGAAGACGTGCTCTAAAACAGTTTACATGTAAGATGTATATGTGCACCTACACTGTCACAAACAAAAATCCTCTTCAAATTCTCCCAACACCTAGCAGCAGACTCTTCTCCACAAATCTGGACTAGCTGCTGGTCACTCAGTGTTAGTCCAGTTATACAAAGAGCTCGTTCGTTGGTTCGATTAAAGTCAGCAAGCTTCTTGGCATCATCCTCATTATTTGCATCCCAAGCATTTACATCCGGTGGGTCTCGAACTACATTCCATAAACCTTCTCTACGCAGAAGTAGACTGCACTTCATAGACCAGGAAACATAGTTTGTTCCATCCAACCGGGTTATCAGTGATAGACTTGTTGAAGTGTCTTGTGCCATCTTTACCAGGATAGTAACCCACAATTAAACAGTAAACAGCTGTCTGTATACAGCACTGTGTATTCACACGAACTCTCAGTTATCTGAGCCTGGTATGGCCTGGGCCCATAACCAGTATTGAGGTAATTTCCCGTTAGGAGAATGAGCGCATACAGGGAGACGTATTTGAGAGAAGTGTTTGAATAATACACACACAGCGCACAGATACACTGTACAGTAAATGTAGGTTTTTACTTCCAATAAAAGTTTAAGCAAAGTCCAAACAAGCAGTCCAAGTCATTCACAGTTAAAGCAGTCAGTTGTCAGTCCAGGGATAATCCAATAACAAAGTCCAGTATCAAAAACAGTTCAGTATCAGACTTACATCAGATCCATGAATAACAGTCAATTAGGAACAGCAAAACTCTCCAACAGAAGGAAACAGAGACTCACTCACTTCTGAGACTAAGACAACCCAGGTTTCTGGCTCTATCTTATGGCCATTTGAGAAACCACACCCAATTACACTTTTAGGATTCTCTTAAAGCAGGGGTGGGCAAACTTTTTTGACTCGGGGGCTACATTGACTTTTAAAATTTGACAGACGGGCCGGGTCAGCACAAAATTTTTTGGGAATTGCCCCCCCCCCCCCCCCCCCTTCTCCTCCTCCTTCCCCTCCCCTCGGAGGCCCCCTGAGTCAGGAGTTGCTATCGCCGGCACCCTCCACACAAGGGCAGCAAAGAGACCATGAAAAAAAAACATTGGCCCTTTGCTGCCCCTTGGATGGGGAAGCAAAAGTTTGCAAGCACAGATTGGGTCATTTTATTTTATTCCTACTAGCTGGATCCCCGTTTTGTAACTTTAGCCAACTCAGAACTGAAAGTAACAATTAAATATCAGCAGGGTTTTTGATTGGTTTTTATTAATTTGGATATTAAGCTGAGCTGATTTGGAAAACAAGCTAAATGTATTTCTGAATATATATATGTCTTATGTCTCACCTGTGCCCACGAGGAGAGAGTCCAAGTTTCCAAAGGAATATAAGCAAGCAGACAAGACCAGTAACGACAGGGTTAAATTCCTTTGGCTAGAGAAGTCCTTGGCAGTCTCCCACAAGCTGCCTGCCAAGTCTGATAATAAAACAAGAACATAAATCACAGGCAAACGCCACACAGAGAATTTGTCGAAGCTTCTATCCCAAATTAACAAATTGTCCCGAACAAGAATCCAGAGCTAACACGCCCACTTTTATTCCCTGAGGGGCGTGTCAGTCTCTCATCTCAGTCCCTGATTTGTCCTTCTATGTTGCATCTCACACCTATGCCTGCGTCTTTGCCTCGCATCAAACCAACATTCCTCAGCCAGAGGCTCCGATACGCCCTCCTGGTTATCTGTCGACACCTGAGGCACAACCAGGGAGGAAGGTCCTGGGGAGGAAGACAATTCCAAATCCTCCAGCAAAGCAGGCTCAAACCTCAGAGCCAAATCCTCCTCTTCCTCATTGCTCAAGTCTGTGTCTTCTAACAGAACAGGCTCAAACCTCTGAGTCACAACATATATGCATGCATGCATGCATGTATGTATGTATGTATGTATGTATATGGTATTCAGCTTTGCATATTTTCCCACGTCATTATAGTTGTGCTTTTAAAGTTGTGGTAACGTTTCGGCAGAATCTCATCTGCCATCATCAGGCTTCTGTAT
>NW_020769642.1:118942-136016 GCF_900518735.1 Pseudonaja textilis
TGACTTATTGAAGCCATCTTTTCCTGCTTCGTGTTCAGCTATGCGGTCTTCCATATCATGAACAGTTCTTGTAATGTTAGGCTCATAATTATGTATAAAAATACAACAATATGAATGAATTAAAGCACAAACTCCTCCTTTAGCAGCTAACATTATATCTAAAGCATAACGATTTTGCAAAGTAACTTGGCGAATTCCAGACACTTCTTCATTTAACATCTTAATATTCTTAACAGTATCATTAAACATAGCAACAGTAAAATTATTTAAAATATGAATATCTCTATAGTTCATAGCTATTCCCAAAGGTGGGTACATGCATACAAAGCCAACAATTAGTTACATTTAAACTCTTTGCTGCAATCCGAACGTCCTTGATGTAGGAATTTTCCTTCCATAAATTATCACCAAGGTCTCTAGTTTCTGAGATAATAGCAGCTCTCCGCCTCCGTATTAGAGTCCGTGGAGGCATAAGACAAATGGAAAGAGAGGTTGT
Source organism: Pseudonaja textilis (assembly GCF_900518735.1). Next base: position 119,439 of record NW_020769642.1, read on the forward strand.
GTAAAGTAACTTAGGCAACTCCAATTGACACCAATATTGTCCATAGTCTGAAACAGAAACATTAAACAGAATCAGAGTTGTAGCACAGGCTGAAGATATAATATCCTTATCAGGTCCCGAGTAAAGAATGTCTTGACCCTTATGCCAGGACCAATATGCTGGAAAAATCAAAGGATGCCGCTGTTTGCAGATTAATTTAGTCCGATTCCCCAAAGGAACCTGCTGCATACAAGTTGATAATCTCAGATAAGCAGTCATCTTTTCCCAGCCTTCACAGAGCCACGCCTGGACTGCCGGCATCAAGAGAATCAGGAACCACGGAAACGCCATCCTGAGAATCAGGAACCTCAGGAACGCCATCCTGCTCCTCCGAAACCTCCCTCATTGGCACCTGCGAAGGCGCTTGTGAATGATCAGGCCGAATGCAACGACCAGGAACCCAACGAATTTGACCAAGATGTTCTACTGCTGCATAACCACGTCCCCACGTAATCAGCTCAGCGGGAACCCATGCCGGATCCGGAAGGAATCGCACCAACACTCGAGGCCTCACTGCATCTGTAGAAGGGGAAGAAAAATGCCTGCTGGCCGCGCTCGCAGGGGGGTTACCAGACAAATTTAAAAAATTTAAAGTATACAAAGCAAGATTTAAATGATCTTGAATTGCCGGAAGCCCCAGGAGCTTCCCTCCTTTTTTATTTAATTTAGCTAACATGTTCTTGAGCGTGCCATTATAACGCTCCACAATAGCCTGTCCTGTGGAATTGTATGGAATCCCAAATTTATGTTCCACGGACCACTGTTTGCAAAACTGATCAAAGACTGTGCTCCGATAAGCCGCACCATTGTCTGTTTTTAAAGTTTGAGGCGTACCAGCTGTTAGTGTTTGGGGATAAACCCCCTAGCAGAGTGTGCAGCAGCAGTCAAGCCAGGCAGGCAAATGAGAGAGAGAGTGGGCCCAAGAGTATACACACACTGGAGACAAAAACACTGTTTGTGGTTTTAAAATAGTTATTTAATACACACAGAGATTAAAGAAGTGTCATTCAGTCCATATATCATAATCCAGTATATCCATCGAGTTATCAAGTCCATTAACAGTAAATACTATGTTCTTATCTGCTTGTAAATCGTCTCCTCCTGATACCTTTCTCTCAAGGACAACGCTGAATCCTCAGCTCACCAAGCAAACAGTCCTTGTGTTCAGTTGAAATGGTATCTGGCACAGTAGCCATCCAGAGTAAGCAGATAGACGTTCCAACACAGCAGGCAGCAGACCAGGAACAGTAACCAGGTGCATCCAGAAGCCGGGGTATTACGTTTTCCTTCCTACCTATATTACTGCCTGCAACCGCACCCACAATGACATTGCAGTTTCTTGCTTAAAGCTACAAGACACTTAATCCTAGGTTTACATATTTATTCAACCCAAACCTGGTTGGTGTATCCATATACCCAACACCAGCAACTGAAAATGTCTTAATGCAATGATTGATGACATGTTTAACCGCTTCACCTCTTTGAGGAGTAGCCATTAGAAATCCTGAATAAGTATCCACAGTCACATGTATATACTTCCAAGGTGCAAATGATGGATATTGAGTAACATCCATTTGCCAAATCATTGAGGGTTTCAACCCCCTGGGATTGACTCCCATAGGAATAGCCGTGCCTTGCTTTGAACAAGTTGGACATTGTTGAATTATGGCAGCAGCTTCTGCAGCAGTAAGCTTGAATTGATGTGCTAACGCTTTAGCATTTTGATGAAAATAACTATGGCTGTCCCATGGCTGGACAGTGAGAACTGAAGTTACAGCACTGTCAGCTTTGGCATTGCCTTGTGATAAAATTCCAGGCAATTTACTATGGCTACGGATATGGACAACAAAACACACATTCACACGCTGCTCCAAACATCCTTGCAACAACAAAAGCAAACGTAGAATATTAGGTGATATTCCAGGAGACAAATAAGAACCTGCTACAAAGGGTAACAAATTATATACATACAAAGAATCCACTATTAGATTAAAATCCTGATTTTGAAAATTTTGAAAAGCCAAAACTACAGCAGCAAGTTCTGCCTGCTGGGCAGACTTCTGCTCTGATGTCACTTTTGTATGCCAAATTCCAGATTTATCTTTCCAAACACAAGCACCAAAAACTTTCCCTCCATCAGTAAAGACTGTAGGAGCATCTGATATACTGATTACTGATTTAGGTCACACCCTGTCCCAATAATCTCTTTTTTTGCTGACTTTGACCCCCCCCCAGGAGCCCGACATTGCGCTTTAAAATGTCCAGGCTTCCCACAATTGAAAAAAGTTTCTTTTTTAGCATTTCCTGCCTGGAGAGCCAGAGCTAAAGTCTCCATGTTAAAAGTCTGACTCCCCACCTTTCTACATGCATTTATCAAATCGGCAATCTCTCTCTCTCCGCTCGCAATAAGTGGATTCAGAATTTTTTTACAATCTGCATTTGCCTGTTCTACTGCTAACTTCAAAAGCAATTCATTCCGGGCAAATTGATTGTCAATTTGCCTTTCAATAGCCACTTTCAATCTGCTAATGAAATTTTCATAGGGTTCATTGTTTCCTTGTTTGATGTTAGTAAAGGTCTTCTCACCACCTTCGCCGTCAGGGAGAGCCCGTACGGCTTGGAAAATTAACTGTGGGAGAAGAATGAATCCCTCCTCTGGCATTCCATCTCGCTGTAATTCCACTGTTGTAAAATTACCAGCTCCATAAAGCTGATCTGCGGTAACATTTGCTGTTCCCCTTTGAACTGCCAGCTGTCTCCATTTCTGATCTAACACCAAATATTGAGCTGGAGTTAGAATCATATTAAATAGAGCTCTCCAGTCAGCCGGAATCATTTTATTTCCATAGCCAACTGCTTCTAACAATGCCTGAGTGTATGGCGATCTAACACCATACTCTTTTGCTGCTTGCTTAACTTCCTTTAAAATCTTGAGAGGTAAAGGCTTCCACACTCTCTGCGGATTTAAAGCAGCATCCACACCAATTTCTACTGGATTAAGTTGAATCTCCACTCCAAAATCTACCAAATCATCTCCTGATAATTCCCCTCTATCTGTTGCTTCTTGAATAGCTGCAGTAACTGCATCTACTTGAACTCTTAAAGGCAAACTCTTCTCTTCTGACAAAGTATTTTCAGTGCCTGACAGTCCTCTGGATTTATCTGGAGGTGCTGTCGGTGGCAATATACGTACCGCATGGTAAGGCGGCAAACCTTCTTCGGGGGGTGCTAGGAGCGGTTGTTCATGAGTAGTTAACGCTTCCATAAGCACCCTCCAGGTTAACAAAATTGAAGAAGGGGCACGAGGCTCCTCGTGCAAAAATTTCCCTATCTTTTTCCAGGACTCTACTTTAATACTACCTCCCTCTGGATAACACGGAATATGTTTCCAAACATACTGTAATAAGTCCTCAATTTCTTTCTTTCCTACTGCATGTCCTCTACTATGAACTCCAAACTTAAAACTATTCCCAGTGATCTCTCTCAATTCCCTAAGGTGCTTTGTCTGAGCTTTCGAGAGACCTCCTCCCATACTCACGAAAAGAATCTGTCTCCGTCCAGTGAAGAAGATGAGGGCCCAGTCGACGTCCGCGACGATGAGTATAGGATGCGGGAAACGTATAGCTTTCAAGCTATCACGCCGAAACGTATAGCCTTCCAAACTATCACGTCGGGGTCACCACTTGTGGTGGTCTGACAATTGAAAAATGGGAGACGCAGGGAAACGTCTGAGCAATTGCCAGCCCCGAGAGCACTCGGGTAGCAGTATTTATTAAGAAAATGCAAGTACAAAATCAAAACAATTACCTCAGCAGCATTATCTCAGCCGGGCCTCAGCAAAGATGATAAAGTTCCCGTGAGAATATCCAGGCACCAAAGGTCTCATGGGAATGGCTCGGCTGGGTACTGTGAACTTTTACCCACATTCCTGGTCTCTAAGCTTTGCAGACCCCAACAGGATCAAATCACCCATCATAAAGACACTACTGCCCTCATGAGGAGCGTTTGTGATACCCCCAGATCTATACAAAGCTGTACAAGGACTTGCAGAATATGATGAATATATATTACCACACCCAACATCTTTTTAAAAACTTCCAGTGTTGGAGCATTCACAACTTCTGGAGGCAAGCCGTTCCACTGATTCATTGTTCTAACTAAACATTAGATTTCAGTAACAGCCATAATCCTAAATCTGTATGTCAGCTTTTGCAATTTTAATCTTTTTTTATAGTTAGAATTGTTCTTACCTCTCTATTTTGACTGTATTGCCAGCCACCCAGAATTACTTTCCAGAACAAGATCAGTGAAATATAAATTCAATAATCACCCTAACCCCGAAGAATTTCAACTATTTTTATTTTTATTCGATTTTGCTGGCGTCTTTTCAAAGCTGTAGAGCAGAATTCTGTCAATAATTCCATTTTTAACAATTAAATAACCCTTGGAGCTGCCCTTACTTTTGAAAAAAAATGAATAGAGGATTTGCAAGGTGCTAATCTGTAAATCCTTTAAATGGAGATGATGGAAGGGTTAGGCGGTTTAATCTGAAATTGTATAGGTTCCCCTGCTTGAGCAGGGGCTGGACTAGAAGACCTCCAAAGGTCCCTTCCAGCTTTGTACGCAGTACAGAGTCACTGCAGTTATTCATTTAGTGACCATTCCAAGTTTACAATGGCACTGGAGAAAAAAAAAGCAACTGTTTCACACTTAACGACTGTTGCAACTTCCCCCACAGTCACGAAATTCAGATGCTTGGCAATGGATTTGTACTTATGAGGGTCGTGGGTGAACCAGGGGTGGGATTCAAATTTCTGAACAACCGGTTCTGTGGGCATGGCCTAATTTGTGGGTGTGGCTTGGCGGTCACATGACTGGGTGGGCGTGGTTTGCTGACTGGGTGTGGCTTGGTGGTCACATGACTGGGTGGGTGTGTCTTGTATGTAAATATTGTAAAAATTTATTTTTTTATTTAAAAAAAGAGCAACTTTTACCCAAAATCAGGCAAAGGCAGGTAGATTGAGCTGCTTGCAGAATCACAGATTCACTCAGAGTTCTATCTTTCTGCAATCTGCTACATGAGTCTGTCACATAAAATTTGCTTGCAAGCAAACTCATAAAATTTGGTAGCAAGCAAACTCACAAAATTAATTCACAACACACCATGTATGTAAATATTGAAATTTTTTTATTAAAAAAAGAGCAACTTTTACCCAAAATCAGGCAAAGCAGGCAGGCAGATTGAGTGGCTCGCAGAATCACATATTCACTTAGAAATCTACCTTTCTGCAATCTGCTACCTGAGTCTGCGCTGAAAAATAGAAGCTTCAGTCCTCCCTCCCTCCTTTCCTTCCCTCCTTTCCTTCCCTCCCTCCCCTCCTTTCTCTGTCCTTCCTCCCTCATTTCCCTCCCTCCCACCTCTTTTTTCCCTCCCTCCCTCCCTCTCTCCCTCTCTTCCCTTCCCTCCCTCCCTTCTCTGTCCTTCTTCCCTTCCCTTCTTTCTTTCCTTCCCCCTTCTTTCCCTCCCTTCCTCCCTTCTCTGTCCTTCCTCCCTCATTTCCCTCCCTTCTTTTTTCCTCCTCCCTCCCTCTCTTCCCATCCCTCCCTCCCTTCTCCGTCCTTCTTCCCTCCCTCCCTTTTCTTTCTTTCTTTCCTTCCTTCCCTCCCTCCCTTCTCTGTTCTCCCTCCTTCCTTCCTTCCCTCCCTCCCTCTCTCCCTTCCAAAACATGGGGGTGGGAACAGGGATGCTCCTGGAGACCCCCTGCCCCTTGACCCACCACCAATTTCCCATCTCTGCCAGCCAAGGGGAGACCCTAATGCGACTTTCCAGAGATAAAAAAACAAAACAAAAAAACAACCCAACAACAACCCCAAACAAACCCAAGTTTATTTTTCTTGGGCAAAAGGGCCAGTTCCCAGGAAGGGCAGGGAGGAGTTTTAGGGGTTTTTTTGGTGCTGCTGCTGGGTTTATCTGAGCATGACAAATGCATTGGCCCACCACTTGGCTCAGGTTGTGCCTACAGGCACAAACACACACACACACACAAAGAGACCTTAAGTGACCTTGAGAGAGGCTCAAGGGTGGTTTGCAGGCCGGTGGAAGGAAGCCCTGTGTGTGTGAGTGTGTGTGTGTGTGTCTATGTGTGAGTGTGTGTACGTATCATTGCTATCCAGGAGAAACAAAACACACTTTGAACACTTTGAAAAAACGAACAAGTTTTTCGCCTCCGCCTGAGTCTGCCGTGTGCCTGAGCACGCTGCTTTGGGAGGGGCTTCGGTTGTGCAGAAAAGGCCATCTTAAGAGATTGCCTAAAATAGACAAAGATGCAAAACGACTCACGAAAAGACAGTCCCTCTGAGCATGCACAAAGAGCCTTTCTACCCCCCCTTCCCCCACTTAACTGGACAGTTAACCGTGAGGCTGAACTAGGAACAGCTCTGCTTACCAAGAGAGGAGGGTGACTTTGCGACCCCTGGAGGTCAATTCCCAGAATTCCTGAGAAAAGAAAAAAAGAGAGAGAGAGAGGGAGGGAGGGGGGAAGGAGAGAAAGAAAGAGAGAGAGAGAAAAAGAGAAAGAGAGAGAAAGAGAAAAAAAGGGAGAGGGAAAGCGAAAGAAAAGAGAGAACGAAAGAGAAAGACAGAAAGAAAAAGAAAGAAAGAGAGAAAGGGGGAGAGAGAAAGAAAGAGAAAAAGAGAAAGAAAAGAGAAATAATGAGTCCTCGTCTTACGTCGGTTCATTTAATGACTGTTTAAAGTTAGGACATCACTGGGAAAAAAAGGAGCGTTTTTCATACGACCGTTGCAGCAGTATCCCGTGGTTGCATAATCAAAAATTTGGGATGCCAGGCAACTGACTCATATTTACGATGGTCCCGGTGTCCTCTTTCGTGACCCCCCCCAATGAGCAAAGCCAGCGGGGAAAATCACTCCCTGAACAACCGTGCTCCTCATTGAACAGGGGCAGTGATTCACTTAACAATGGGGACGAGCCACATCATTCAAAATGGGACAAAACTTGAGGCACAAACGTCTCCCTTAGCGATAGAAGTTTGGGTCTCGATTGTGGTTGTAAGTCGAGGACTGCCTGTACCTTTAAACCCCCCCCACACACAGCAGGCAGGAAAAGGGGGGGGTTAACTGGGGGGGGTCAGAACCCACTCTCTTCTATTATTTATTCAATTTTAATTTTAAAATTATTTAATTTATGAGCCAGCAAAAAAGATAACAGATCCCCCCCCCCCCCCCCGAATGGTTTTATAGCTTTGGAGAATAGCAGCGAATACAGGCCATCCCTCACTTACAACACCTTTTTTAGTGACCATTTGAAGTTACAACCTCACTGGGGGAAAAAAGGGTTTTTTTTTTCCACAATTAATGACCAACATTCGGACACTTGGCAAGCGACTCGCAGTTATGATGATCGCAGCATTGTGGGCGTGGGCTTTGCAACCAGTGAGGAAGCCGGATTCACTTAACGACTGGATGACTCAGCTGTGCCGCGATTTCCTTAACGACGGCCAGGATAGACGCGACATGGGAGAAACCCTCACCATCTTGCTGAGCAGCATCCATGTTGGGCCTCCCTTGTGGCTGTAAGTTGGGGGAACATAGAAACAGACACCAAGAAAGAGTTTCTACAGCACCCCCCAGCCCAGCAAAGGGAAAAAAACAGTTTCTAGGCTTCCCCTGCCAACTTTTCAGGGCCTTGTGAAAAGGCGACGCGATGGCTCTCCTTAGGTTTGCATCCAGTCCTCTCATCTGGATTGGCCAAACTGCAAGTCCTCAAGGAGGTTGCCATCGGCTAGTCCTCAAAGGGGCCAAGTTGCGAGGAAAGGCACTCTGCACAGGCTCAGATGCTTCCTGGGGCTCCCAGGGGCTTTGGATCAGCCCCTCCCCTACGGAGTCCATTAAGGGGGTGGCACACACACACACACAACCAACTCACTCACTCCTTCCCTCCCTCTGGATTAACTCCTTCCCCTGCTTACATTTGCCCGAAGCTTCCTGGTTCTCACTTTATCCCCTAATATGGATTTCTTCAGTGAAATGGGCACGCTCTATTTGGGGAAAGAGACGCCCGAGGCTGTCCTATACCTCACTCCCCCCACCCACCCCAATCTGATGGCCCACCCCCCCAAATACCCTTTCCCACAAGGAAGGAGTTTCAAAGAAAGTACTTAAGAGAGAGAAACCAATAGGGAGAAAACAAAATCAAAATTGCAATATTTTGGGGTGCCCCTTTCTATTGCAAAAAGGATAGCAAATTTGCTGGAGAGTGGGGGGCCTTCAGGGGAGGGGTCTCCACCCCATCTTTTAAACTCTCTGCTCCCAGAAGTGCAACAGGGAAACAAAAGTGAATTTCCTACTTCGAGCCAGGCAGTGGAAAATAATGCACAAACGCACACAAACCCAACAAACACACATAGATAAATTATATTTTTATACAACTGGGTGAATTTTCTGTTTCAGGCAGGAAGCCCCAAATATATCGGAGAGGTTCTTCAGGGCACAAAAATACACAAATGTACACAAATTCACCACACACACACATACACTTGTGCCAATATACATGTTCTGTTTCAGGGAACAAGCCTCCAATATGTCAGGTTCTTGAGGGCAGAAAAATACACAAATGCAAACAAACTCACAACACACACAAACATACACTTGTGCAAATAAATTGATTTTCTATATCAGGCAGGAAGCCTCCAATATATCTGACAGTTTCTTCAGGGCACACAAATACACAAATGCACACAAACTTAAAACACACACATACACTTGTGCAAATATACATGTTCTGTTTCAGGGAACAAGCCTCCAATATGTCAGGTTCTTCAGGGCAGAACAATTCACAAATGCACACAAACTCACAACACAAACAAACATACACTTGTGCAAATATACATGTTCTGTTTCAGGCAGGAAACCTCCAATATGTCTGAGGTTGTTCAGGGCAGAAAAATACACAAATGCAAACAAACTCACCACACACACACATACACTTGAAGAAATATACATTTTCTGTTGCAGGGAGCAAGCCTCCAATATGTCAGAGGTTCTTCAGGACACAAAAATAAACAAATGCACACAAACTCACAACACACACACAGCTATGCAAATATGCATGTTCTGTTTCAGGCAGGAAACCTCCAATATGTCAGAGGTTCTTCAGGATACAAAAATAAACAAATGCACACATACTCACAACACACACACAGCTATGCAAATATACATGTTCTGTTTCAGGCAGGAAGCCTTAAATATGTCAGAGGTTGTTCAGGGCAGAAAAATACACAAATGAACACAAACTCACCACACACACATATACACTTGTGCAAATATACATTTTCTGTTGCAGAGAGAAAGCCTCCAATATGTCAGAGGTTCTTCAGGTCACAAAAATACACAAATGCACACAAACTCACCACCCACACACAGCAATGCAAATATGCCTGTTCTGTTTCAGGCCGGAAGCCTCCAATATGTCAGAGGTTGTTCAGGGCAGAAAAATACACAAATGAACCCCAAACTCACCACAAACACACACATACACTTGTGCAAATATACATTTTCTGTTGCAGAGAGCAAGCCCCCAATATGTCAGAGGTTCTTCAGGGCACAAAAATACACAAATGCACACATCAGAACACACACACTGTAGAGTTGTAATTGCAGGAATGTCCTTATCTTGGATAGAAAACCTCAGAGAAAGAATGTTTCCAAGCAAATATAACTCAGGCAAACAAAGTCACTCATCTAAAGGAGGATTAGAGAGAGGAAGTAAACATATGTTGGACTTTGACTAGAGATCATTAATTGTGTTAGTCACTATGCTGAACAATAACGAAAGTCAAGCAGAAACCAAAGTTAACCAATGTTGAGAGGATTACTAAAAATGTGTATAAATGCAAGACTAGACTCCAATTAAGTTCATCATGAATCAGTTGATCATGATCAAACACCTCGACTGCCTAGTCATTACAACAAGTGGCGCCCGAACAGGGACCCTCTTACTTCGTCCGGCAAGGATTTGGTGCACCTTCAACCCTTTGGGGTTTCTTCAACCTTTTTGGTTTCTGTAAGTATGGGGTCTTCACTTGCTGAGGAACAAAGGAAGCATGTAGATGAATTAGGCTATTTGTTGAAGAAAAATAATACTGAGGTACCACAGAAAAATCTCTTAAGGCTGGTCCAGGAGATTGCAGCTCAGTGCTTATGGTATCCAGAAGAGGGGTCTTTAAAATTAACTGATTGGGAATGTATAGGGAAAACATTGCATACTGAACCTAGAGCAAAAATAGAAGTTCTGCGGGTGTGGCATTTATGTAGACATGCAATTGAAAAATTTGGACACAATGAACTTTCTCTTTTAACACCTCTACCTTCCCGTTATACTAATGTTGTCATTTATCCTCCTTCACCTGAATATATGTCTTCAATTCCCTCAGCTCCTGCAGATACAGGGCAAAAGCCTCCTGACTCTATTGTTCAGTCTTCTTTTCAGAAAATGGTTGTACAAAGGATGCCTCTGTCTCAGGAACAGAACTTGCAGAATTACTGTCTGTTTGTCCAGTACAATATCATCCTGGTGAGGGGCCACAGCTTGGACTGCAAGTAGCAGAATGGGAGGGTCTGCCTTATCAGATCTTAAGAGAGTTAAAAAAAGCAGTTACAGACTATGGGATTAGTGGTAATTTTACAAGAGGACTTGTAGAAGGAATAAAAAATGGTTATACAATGATTCTTGAAGGTTGGAAGCAAATATCACTTGACTCCTTCAGCAGTCTCTCTCACTCCTCCCCAGCCACAGCTGATAGCGCTGGGATTGATTTAATCACTCAAGAGGAAATTGAGTTTACATTTCCCTTGGAAGTTAAAATAGTTCCATCTCAATTTAAAGGACCTCTTCCTTCAGGATTAGTTGGATTAATTTTGCCTCATTCTTCTGCACACAAAAAGGGCTGTTTTGTTGTGCCTGGGGTAATAGATTCAGATTACACTGGTATCCTCATGATTCACATTTGGGTGAATCTTCCTCAAGTTCTTCCTTGTAATTCTTCTGTTGTTCAATTGTTTCTTCTTCTATATGAAATTCCATCTCCTGGTATAGGTAATCGTGGGGATGCAGGATTTGGATCAACTTCTTTATCTGTAGGCTTACTTCATCAGCTGAACTCCTCTCGTCCTTTGTTAACACTCTTCCTAAATAAACAACCATTTCAAGGGTTATTGGATACTGGAGCCGATGTTACTGTCATCTCCTCTTTACAGTGGCCAGTACAGTGGCCAAAAATGACAGTTTCTTCATTGTGGGGAATAGGAGGTTCTACAGCTGCTTGGCAGAGCGTTCAAGAAATTAATGTTACAACATCTGCTGGTAAGTCCTTTTTCCTACAACCATACATTCTAGATATTCATACTAATATTTGGGGCCATGATATCCTTTCTCTTCTTAATGCCCATTTGATTCTTGATGATGGCTCTTCCTCTTAAATGGCTCTGTTCTACGCCGGTTTGGGTGGAACAATGGCCATTATCAAGGGAAAAACTTGCTGCTTTACAGCAATTGGTTCAAGAACAATTGGCTGCTGGTCATATAGAGCCTTCTACTATTCCTTGGAATACTCCTGTTTTTGTTATAAAAAAGAAAAATGGGAAATAGCGCCTCCTGAAGGATTTAAAAGAAATTAATAAATGTATCCAACCCATGGGTCCTTTACAATGTGGTCTACCAAATCCTAACTTAATTCCTAACTTTTATAAATTATTGGTAGTAGATCTTAAAGACTGCTTTTTTACTATACCTTTGCAGCCTCAAGACAAAGAAAAATTTGCATTTACTGTCCCGGTTTTTAATAATAGCATGCCCACAAAACGATATCATTGGTGCGTGTTGCCTCAGGGAATGCTTAATCCCCCTACACTTTGTCAATATTTCATGGATAATGCTCTTCAACCCTTTAGGAATAAATTTCCTTCCTATTTAGTCTATCATTATATGGATGATATATTGATAGCAGCCCCAGATTTTGATGAATCTAAATTGTTAAAAGAGTTAATGGATATTGTGGCACAACAGGGATTGTATATAGCCTCAGACAAAATTCAAGAGGTAGAACCTTATACCTACTTAGGACATAGAATGTTGCATAATTGCTCCATTCCAATTCTTCCTGAATTACAAGTACAGAAATCATATACTTTAGTACCATGGCAAAGATTACTTGGCATTATTAATTGGGCATGCCCATTCTTCTACATTACAACTGGTGATATGTTGCCCTTATTTCAGTCTTTGAAGGGAGCACAATCACCAGGAGATCTAGTTGTATTAACTGATCTTCAAAGAACATGCCTTCAAGAAATATTGAATAAGTTTAAGCATCGATATGTGGACAGGATAACATCCTTAACAATAGGACTTTGTTTAGCTATTCTTCCTACTGCACCCTTATCCACAGGATGTCTTTATTCTAATGCCTCTCCACAAGCAGTCAACATTCATGAATGGATTAATTTGTCAGCTACTCCGCCTAGAAACATTTATCCTTATCACTCAGCATTAGAGGATTTGATTATTAAAGGTTGTAAACGAGCCTTACATCATACAGGACAGGATCTCATTAGCATAGCTTTCACTCGTACAAAAGTTGAACATGAGCATTTGATGATGATTTCAGAATCATATCAGATAGCCTTTTCTCAATATGTGGGAAACTTATTGTATTCTTTACCCAAGGATCCTAGAATAGTGGTTACTACTACTTTAAATCCGGCCTTTTCTTCCATTTTTGTGCGAAATCCTATTTCTAAAGCTCTTACAGTCTTTACTGATGGCTCACCTACAAGGGGTGTGGTTGTCTGGCAGATTCAACAACAATGGTATTCTAAATTTACTGCCACGCAGACTTCAGCTCAACGTGCTGAGCTGGCTGCTGTGATTTTAGCTTTACAATTGTTCAATGACTAACCTATTAACTTGATTGTTGATACTCAATATGTGTATTTAGCTATGCAATCTCTTCCTTTTTCTTATTGTGCTCTCTCTTTGGATAAGAATTTGTTATCCTTGTTTTTATCTTTAAAGAATAGTTTGGAAACTCGCTTGTATTCTTTGTATGTAGAACACATTCGAAGTCATACTCCCTTTACTAATGCCTTGACTGAAGGAAATCAGAAGGCAGATGAATCCTTAAAGGATGTTATTTCTCATTGCATATCTTCTTTTGCTATAATGGCTCGGCCTTCTCAGTTGAAAACTAACAAGGGCCTCGCTTATATTAGTAAGGAATGTCAAATCTTTTGTCAGAAATGGAATATTACTTTAGTGCACGGAATTCCTTACAACTCTCAGGGTCAAGCTATAGTTGAGCAAGCTCATCGTACTTTTAAGGCATTGCTTCAGAAACAATTACAAACTGAGTCTGGCCCTTACCATCTGCAAAAGATTCAAAATCTCATTGCTGTAGCATTATATACTTGGAATTTTTTAACCTTTTTAGATTCTCTTGCAGACTCACCTGTTAATTTACATTTTCGAACTACTGAATCTTTAGCAAGGCCTTTGGTAAAGTATCGCCAAGCTCCAGATCCAACCTGGAAAGGCCCTACACCGCTGATCACCTGGGGTTGTGGTTACGCTGCCATGAAAGATCCTTCTACTGGACAAGCAGTGTGGGTTCCAGCACGCTGTGTTTGTCTGTATCATGGCATGGCATGGCATGGCATCAGTGCCTTCACAACCTGATTCCGGATTTCAATCTTCATCTGAACACAGAAGTCCGGCTTCCAAGGTAGAAGCGCCCGCAACCCATCACTTGGGGCCAGGTTAAATCTACTACATATCAAGCTCAACAACAACTGCAACAGGCCTCATTACCTCAGAATCCTGAAAATCTTGTTGCTGCTGTTTTTGCTATTATTACTGCTAACTCTGTTACCATTTTACTTTGTATTTTCTTGTTTGTGTTTCTGCTCAAAATGACACTTCTGTGGTTCGGCTTAACCCTAATTTGTGGGTTCGTCATGCCCAATACATGTTTATGACCCATGGCACAAATATTACTTTATACTATGAGCCCCCAATGGCATTTGGTCAAATTTCTTTTACCCCTAACTTGATCATGTCTTCTACATTTATTGTCTCACAACTACAATCTATTTCACACTCCTGGCTATTTTCTAAACCCCCTATGCAATTCAATTCTGTCCGTTGGCGTTACTTGAAAGTTAGTCAATTTACAAGGGGTCTGTGTTTCTGTTGTCACGCTAAACACACTTAGCTTCATAATTGGTCTGATTATGATGCTGCTCAGCACATATTAAAAAAACTAGGGAATTATAGTTATTGTTCTAACTACTATTGGTTGTCAGGTACCTTTAATTCTTCTTTGTATGGACTTAATATAGCTCCTGATATGTATCCTGACAATTTTCCTATTTTTAATGCCTCTGATCAATCTAATACAGGATCGATATGTGCTGGTTGGCAGATTAAGGATCCTAATATGTGGTTATTTTTTGATAAATATGCCACTAATGTTCAACCTCAGAATTTTTCATTCTTTGAATAAAACTATTGAGGATGAGCTTGCCAATTTACAATCATACATTCAAAATAATATCCATGCTCATTACTCACCTTTTGAGTGACTAACCAATTGGCTCCCTGATTGGTCTTGGCTCAGACAGTTTTTCTTTTATGCTATAATTATTATTGTACTAATTGCAACCTGTTGTTTTATTCAGTGTATTCCAAATTTATTCGCCTTGTTTCGTCCTGCTTCCCCTCTCTTACTCCTCTACAATTGCGATACATTCATCAATCTTTGAATCCTCCATTTAAAATAAAAAACGAGGATATTTAGAGTTGTAATTGCAGGAATGTTCCTATCTTCGATAGCAAACCTCAGATAAAGAATGTTTACAAGCAAATACAACTCAGGCAAACAAAGTCACTAATCTAAAGGAAGATTAAAGAGAGGAAGTAAACATAGGTTAGACTTTAACTAGAGATAATTAATTGTGTTAATTACTATTATGCTAAACAGTAACGAAAGTTAAGCAGTAACCAAAGTTAACCAATGTTGGAGGATAATTAAAAATGTGTATAAATGAAAGACTAGACTCCAATAAAGTTCATCATGATTCAGTTGATCATGATCAAACAACTCGACTACCTAGTCATTACAACAGTGTGCAAATATACCTGTTCTGTTTCAGGCAGGAAGCCTCCAATATGTCAGAGTTTGTTCAGGGCACAAAAATACACAAATGTACACAAACTCACAACACAGAGAAACATACACTTGTGCAAATGTACATTTTCTATTTCAGGGAGCAAGCCTCATATATGTCAGATGTTCCTCATGGCAGAAAAATACACAAATGAACACAAACTCACCACACACACACAAATACATTTGTGGAAATATACATGTTCTGTTTCAGGCAGGAAACCTCCAATACATCAGAGGTACTTCAGGACACAAAAAAAACCACAAATGCACACAAACTCACAACACACAAACAGCTATGCAAATATACATGTTGTGACTTGGAGGTTTGAGCCTGCTCTTTTAAAGGACACAGACCTGGATAATGAGGAAGAGGAGGATTTAGCTCTGAGGTTTGAGCCTGCTTTGTTAGAGCATTTGGAATTGCCTTCCTCCCCAGGACTTTCCTCTTTGGCAAGTCCTTCCTCCATGGTTGTGCCTCAGGTGTCGGCAGATAACCAGGAAGGGCGTATCAGAGCCTCTGGCTGAGGAATGTTGGTTTGATGTGAGGCAAAGACGCAGGCAAAAGCGTGAGATGCAACGCAGAAAGAAAGGACAAATCAGAGACTGAGATGAGAGACTGACACGCCCCACAGGGAATAAAAGTGGGTGTGTTAGCTCTGGGTTCTTGTTCGGGACAACGTGTTATTTTGTGAGAGAAGCTTCAGAATTATCCTGTGTGTGGCGTCAGCTTGTGATGTATGCTTCCTTATCGCACTTGGCAGACAGCTTGCGTGAGACTGCCAAGAATGTTTTCGGATTAAGGAATTTAACCCTGTAATTACCAGACTTGCCTGCTTATATGTGTTTCAGTTGGAAATTTGGACTTATTACTTTGTTTGTCCAAGTGAGACATAACATATACATATTCTTTTTCAGGCAGGAAGCCTCCAATATGTCAGCTTCTGCAGGGCAGAAAAATACACAAATGCACACAAACTCACCACACAAACACATACACTTGTGCAAATATACATGTTCTGTTTCAGGCAGGAAGCCTCCAATATATCAGAGGTTGTTCTGGGCAGAAAATACACAAATGCATACAAACTCACCACAAACTCACATACAATTGTGCAAATATGCTTTTTCTGTTTCAGGGAGCAAGCCTCATATTTCTCAGAGGTTCTTCAGGATAGAAAAATACACAAATCCACACAAACTCACAAAACACACAATCATACTGTTATAACTGGGAGGACGGTTCAAGAACGGAGGCAAGACTCAGATAGTAACTAAAGCTCTTTATTTGTGACTTCA
>NW_020769643.1:55510-70751 GCF_900518735.1 Pseudonaja textilis
GGATCTCCCAGAGGGAGATCCTCACCCACGATCCTGTGGTGGAACCTCACTCAAGGTCATGCCTTCGGTTTCCTCTAGAAGGGTTTAGAACAAGCTGTCCTTGAAGATTGTACAGAGTGGCTTTGCCAACTCTTTTGATCCGTCGATCATCACATCCGGTTTGGAGGACAATATGGCGGTCCAGTATCAAGTGAGAGGTGACTCATGTTGACTTGAGACCAGAGGCTCACCAGATTTGTGTTCCATGTGGGGGGGAGGGGTCCATGACCTGATGATATTTGAAAGCTGAACTGGATGCAATCACCTCTCCTTTAACTGGGCTTGAAATAATTGCACAAGGCCTATGCTCTGTTTACATTTATTTGTTGTTCCTTGAGGAAGCGGTGAGTCGTGTTCTTCTTCCTATAAGCTGTTTGGGCTGGATTTGTCTAAGGTTGGCGAAAACAGATGCCTGCTGATGTGGGTGATTCCAGTGGTAGAATTCACATTTTTTTTTTACTACTGGTTCTGTGGGCGTGGCTTGGTGGGCGTGGCAGGGGAAGAATATACTGCAAGATCCCCCTTCCCTCCCCACTCCACTAACCTGCTTTCCAGCTCCCTTCTCCTGGGCAGGGAAACCGAAGAAGACCCAGCCGATCAGCTGGGACTGAATGGGAGGCAGAGAAGAGATGGGGGTTGGCGGGGCCAGTCAGAGGTGGGATATGTTGGTTCTCCGAACAATTCCAAATTTCCGCTTCCGGTTCTCCAGAACCCGTCAGAACCTGCTGACCAGAGATTCTGTGGGAGATGGCTTCAGTCACAGCCAGACCTCCAAGAGAAGCTTGCCTTGTTGGGCCTCAGTTCAACTTGAACAGAAAACTTTCTGCCTGTATTTCTATAGACCAGGCTGTGGAATCCTTGAGAGTCTCTGATCTTGATGCACTGATGATGTTACCTAGTTGGGTAATGAAACATTTACAAGCAAACCACCAAACTCAGAGAACATCAAGGACCCCATAGTTGTCATCTCCTCCCCCTCCTCCCCCTCTGCCTCTTCTACCTCTACTTCCTCCTCCTCTTCTTCCTCTTCCTCTTCTTCTACTCTTCCTCATCTCCCTCTCAATAAACCCTACTCCCTTCTAGCATTGATGATGTTATCTAGTTGGGTAATGAAACATTTACAAGCAAACCACCAAACTCAGAGAACATCAAGGACCCCATAGTTGTCATCTCCTCCTCCTCCTCCTCCTCCTCCTCCTCTGCCTCCTCTGCCTCTTCTACCTCTACTTCCTCCTCCTCTTCTTCTTCTACTCTTCCTCATCTCCCTCTCAATAAACCCTACTCCCTTCTAGCATTGATGATGTTACCTAGTTTGGGAATGAAATGTCTGCAAGGGAACCACCAAGCTCAGAGACCACCAAAGACCCACACTCCTCCTCCTCCCCTTCCCCTTCCTCCCCTTCCTCCTCTCCGCATTCCTCCTCCCTTTTACCACTGATGATGTAACCTAGTTGGATCATGAAATGTCTGCAAAAAAGCCAACTCAGCTCAGAGAGCACCAAGGACCCTTCATTTCAACTCTGAGCTACAAATATTCTCTTACATCAGTATAGACCAGGCTCGGGGTGGTGGGGGGTGGTGGGATTCTCCCGGTTTGGACCAGTTTGGGCAAACCCCTTGTTCCAAAGTTCCGCTCAGTCTGAACCAGTCCATTGTGACGAGAAAGTGGGCCGGCCTGCCCTCCCACCCCTGCTATTTCCTGTGCTTTATGCCTTTGTTTAGAGCGCAGCTGATTGGGCAGAGCGGTTTGCCGCGCCTCAGCTGTTTTCTTCACATAGGCTGCAGTTGAAGTATGGGCTTGCCTTTTTAAAATGCGGAGCGCGCGATCCCCAAACCGGTGGTTATACCGGTGGAATCCCACCCTTAACCAGGCTGGCTCCCCGAGGAGACGATCAGGAGGCCCCAGGTCCCCGCTGGGCCTCCCCAATGCTCACACTTGATTTAAAGGGCAATTCACTATTTTCTTGTGCTGAGAATGCCTGCTGTTTATTTCAGATAACAGATTATCAGAGTTGGAAGGGATCTTGTAGGTCATCTAGTCCAACCCCCTACCCAAGCAGGAGACCCTACGCCATTTCTGACAGATGGGAGTCCAATCTTTTCTTGAAAGTCTCAAGCGATGGCGCTCCCACAACTTCCAAGGGCAACTTCTGTTCCACGGGTTGATTGTTCTCACTGTCAGAAAATTCCTCCTCCTTATTTCCAGGTTGAATCTCTCCTTGTTCAGTTTCCATCCATTATTCCTTGTCTGGCCTTTGGGTGCCTTGGAAAATAGCTTAACCCTTTCCTCTCTGTGGCAGCCCTTCAAGTATTGGAAGACTGCTATCCTGTCTCCCCTGGTCCTTCTCTTCATTAGACTAGCCAAGCCCAGTTCCTGTAACTGTTCTTCGTATGTTTTAGTCTCCAGTCCCCTAATCATCCTGGTTGCTCTTCTCTGCACTCTTTCTCTTTTCTGTACTTTTCCCAGAGTCTCAACATCTTTTTTATAGTGTGATGACCAAAACTGGATGTAGTACTCTAGGTGTGGTCTTGCTAAGGCTTTATAGAGTGGTATTAGTACCTCCCTTGATCTGGATTGTATCCCTCTGTTAAATTTCCATGCGGTTGATGTGGGATTATTCCCACTAGATGGTACCCTGGATTGGGAGCTTAGCTGTTGCCACATGTATTAAAAAATGCTAGAATGTGGACAAAGAATTTTCCACATGCCCATCGTGGAAAATATAGGAAATGTTTCACATGCTTTTCCTGGGATTAAAGAAGTTATTCACAATGCCGGCCAAAACTGTGGATTTAAAATAAATGTTTAAAACATGGCAATGAATTGGTTGCCTTAAAAATAGAGCAGGCTGGATTCTTGGTTATTGTTTTGAATGACTAAAATCAATCGGGTGGTTGTTTAAAACTGTTTAAAATGGCTCCACTTTCAGAAGAACTGAAAATGGAACTTAAAAAGTACAAAGAAGATGCACAAGAAGGGAGAGGTTCTTTTGGCTTTGTATTTCAGTTGTTAGAAATGGAGATTTGGAATTATGAGAAACAACAAGAAATGCCTGCAGAACAAGAAGATTGCGACAAAGAAGAAGCCATCTTTAATGAACAAGTAATCTTAGATGGGGGAAAAAAAGGAAAGCGGGGAAAGAGAATGGAAAGTTTAAGATTGGGAAAACAACCCCCCCCCCAAAAAATAGAGTGAAAAATAAGTATAAAACCAGAAAGCAACAGAAGAGGGAAATGCAGAAGAGAGAATTAGAACTAGAGAGACAAGGGGGTAAAAGGGGGAGGGAGAAGATGAGAGGGAAGAAAGAAAGGAAAAGAAGTTATAAAGGACAGAAGCAAAATATAGAGAAACAGGGCCTATTTAGAGATAATGGGTGAAAACTTAATGGAAAAAGGGATTCTGCAAAGGTACATAAGATAGTATGGTTATATTAGAAGCAGAAATAATTTTAGAAAATATGAAACAATGTATGATTAAAATGTCTGATAAAATAGCTATCGTAATTCAGTGGAATGCTTGTCAATAAATCAATGTAACAAAAGGTATATTTAATGATTTATAAAACATATGTGAAGAGAAATAAGGGAAAAATTAATTATGGAGATTATGTGTTTTTAAGGAAGTATGATATTTAATTGAAAAGAAGTGTTAAAGATGTTAAGATTTTAATGATTATTAATGATAGAACTGAACTGGAATGGAATGAGGGTTTATAATTACATATATTTACAATCTTTCTTTTTTAAAAAGAATATAGTGTGTATTATAAGAATGGAATTGGAAGTTTTCGATTGGAATTCGATTGGAAGTTATGCATTATGTTATTATATTGAAGGTCATAAACTTAAGGCATATATTGAAGTTTAAATAAGAGTTGAATGGATGTAATTAAAAGATATAAAGGTGTCATACTCCAATTAGTAACTACAGGAGAAAATTTGTTTAATGAGAAAAGATAATATGAAATTGAAACAGAACAGACAAAAGTATAAATATAATGATTTGAATTGAGATGAGATAATCAAAATAAAATTGAGAAAATTAAAAGAGGGAAAAAACTATATAGAAAATGTAAAATAGTATAAGATGTGGAATAGAACACAAAAAGGAGCGTGAAATTGAGTTTTGTTTCTGTATAAAGAAGTTCAACCCGGGACCATGCTATTTTCAAAAAAGGTGTTTTACTTGTATTTTGTATGTGTGAAAACCCAAATAAAACTTTATTTAAAAAATAAATAAATAGAGCAGGCTATAAACAGGCTGATGCACTTGGAGTTCCTAAATAATGAGACCAAAAAGACATCCATGCCTGGATAGGATCAGAGATGTGCGGAATGTTGGGTTCCATAAATTAATAAATCTAATTGCAAGACCAATCTAACTGCAAGATTAGCAGGACTGGAAGCATTTTGCTCACGTGCTGTAATTGTGGCTTAAATCTGTTTTTCTCCCATATGCCTTCATCTGATCTCCAACCCAGGACTCCAGTGTGCCTTTGGCGGCCCTGGGGTCAAGGTTTCCTTCCTTGTCCTAACACAGGTTGGGCTGAGAATACATGAAGCCAATGAACCTTGGTGTGTATGTGTGTGGAAATGTCTTTGGAGGTTCTTGGTCATCCAGGGCACGGATGTCCCAAAGGTGCTTTTCCAAAACGGCAACTTTGGACTTTGTTTTTCCTTGAAAACGTTTCACTTCTCATCGAAAAAGCTTCTTCAGTTCAGATGAGAAGAAAACAAACAAAGAAAGAAAATCCAGTTGCCTTTTGGGGAAAAAAAAACATTTTTGGGAATAACCGTGACCTGGATGATGGACACTCTCCATAAATGACAGTGAGGACTATTAATCGGTGGAACGACCTGCCTCCAGAAGTTGTGGGTGCTCTATCACTGGAGGATTTTAAGAAAAAAAACGGGACAACCATTTGTCCAGAAGGATACAGACCAGTGGTTCTCAACCTGTGGTCAGCAGGCTCCGGGTGGGATATCGTGATGTCATCACAGGGATCCACAAAAGCTTGAAGAAATGTTGTGATTTAAATCTTGAGTTAGGCCTTGGGAGTTCGCGACCACCAAAGGTACTTAAAGGGGGTCCGTGATGACTAGGTTGAGAACCAGTGCTCTAGGGTTTCCTTCCTAAGCAGCGGGTTGGACTAGAAGACCTCCAAGGTCCTTTCTAACTCTTATCACTCTGTATTCTATAAAAGTTTGGAAAAGAAGGAGTGACAAATCCACCCCCATTCAAATTATAAGTCTCTAGCCGCATCTCTCAGACTAAAATAAATAAATAAATTATTAGGAGTGACCATGTCGGCATTAGCTGGGTGCAGCCGACACTAAAGTACATCGTTCATTTCCCCCTTGACCCTGGTCTTCCCCCTCTCACCCTCGGATGTATATTCTCCAATGGGACACATCCATAGCCAAGAGTCCTCAATCGTGCTCTCCAGTAATATTCTTGCGCGCCGACAGCTTTGGGCTGCCAAGGCGATTATCTGAGGCATTTAAGGAATGCACTGCTTTCCCCGCACTCCCTTTCTGCTGGCAACTAAAAAGACCAAAGGAATATTTTTTTTAGTTGACGTGGAGTAGAGGTGACACGAGAGCAGTCTTCCAGTACTTGAGGGACTGCCACAGAGAGGAGGGGGTTAACTTATTCTCCAAAGCACCTGAAGGCAGGAGAAGCAGCAACAGATGGAAACTGATCAAGGAAAGAAGCAACCTGGAATTAAGGAGAAATTTCTTGACAGGGAGGACAATTAACCAGTGGAATGGCTTGTCCTCAGAAATCATGGATGTTAGGAATACGTAGTTTGGGTAAAATAATATATATAAACTATGGTAGTAAGTTTAAGTGTGTGTCACTTTAAACTGCAAAGCATGTAATTTTGGGTGCGGTTGTGAACCGCCATAAGAGGGAGCAAGAGAACCTGCTGGATTGCTGACGATTGCTGACTGGTTTGATGGATTGATGGTTTGCTAACTGCGTGTTCCCTACTGCTGAGTTTTTTGAATGTCGAAGGAAGAAAGGAGGTTTGACTTCTTCATATCTCTACTGCAAGGAGATATATTACTGGACTGATATTTGTAAGTTTACTGACCTCTTTTTTTGACACTGGAATTTGCAACTGAATAATCCCTGGATGGACTGAATTAGTGAATGATATATGGACTGTTTTGACTATGCTAAAACTCTTGCTGGAATAAACTATTTAACTAGCACAGTGTATCTGTTTCACTGAGTGTAAGCTACAAAAACGTCCATCTCACATATTTTGCCTGCCTGCCTGACTGCCGTGCAGATTCTGCTAGGGTGTATCCCTAACAGATGGATACTCCAACACTGGAGGTTTTCAAGAAGAGATTGGGCTAGCATCTGTTCTGAAATGGTATAGGCCAGGTCTCCTGCCTGGCCAGGGGGTTGGACTAGTTGATCTCCAAGGTCCCTTCCAAGTCTGTTATTCAGGGGTGGGAGGCTGCCAGTATAACCACCGGTCAGTGATCGTGTGCAAGGGGTTCACCCGAACTGGTCCGAACCGGCAGAATCCCACCCCTGCTGTTATTCTATTAAGTCTTCTCTACTAGGTTACCTGCTGTTACTGAAACCAAATCTTCTTCCCTCCAGTATAAGCAGGAGGAGTTGGAAGGGGAAGGCTGGGAATATGCTTCCCTTTTTGGCTGGAGCTTCCACATGAAGTACCGCAAAACGGATTCCTTTCGCCGTCGGCGCTGGAGACGTCGGATGGAGCCCCTGGAGCAAACAGGCCCAGCCGCTGTCTTTGCCTTGGAAGGTGCCCTGGTAGGTACTCTAGAATAGGGGTCGCCAACCTTTTGGACCTCAGGGACCACCAAACTCATCATTTCAAATCCCGCGGACCACTAATATCAATTTTGACTGACGGCGGCTTGCCGACGTGGGTGGGAAAGTCGGTCCCATATTCCAGAGCTGCAGGAGTCACAGGACTGGCCCTTTGGTCATCCCGGAGCAGCTGCTCCACCACCCGGGTGCACCGGCCTGCCATGGACTGGAGGAGCTGCTCCGGGATGACCAAAGGACCAGTGCTGTGACTCCTGCAGCTCTGGAATATGGGACCGACTTTCCCACCGACGCCAGCAAGCCACCTCGGGTCGGATTTCCTTCTCCCGCCATTCACCTTCCAGTTCCAGCTCACATGACTCTACTCAAGGTAAGGTTTGCACTCGGGGCCAGCGGGTGGATGGGCCATGTGGACGGTGCAGCCTTGTGTTCCTGCGCAGCCTGGATTAATTGCTTTGGGGGGGATATTTCTCTGCAGACCATCAGAAATTTCTTGAGGACCACCGGTGATCCCCGGCCCACTGGTTGGCGACCACTGTTATATGGGGTTCCTCTCCCAGCCCTCCTTCCTTCCCCCCCCCAAGGAAGGGTGTTCCTCAACTTACGACTACAATTGAGCCCATGTTTCCTCTTCACTAAGTGAGGCAGTTAAGTTAGTTTTGACCCCTTTTAGGACATTTTCAAGGAAATGACTTTTTCAAGGAAAACAACCCAGAAAGTCTATGGAGATTCTCAGTCCTCCAGGTCTCCTGGTTGCCTAACCTTAACCCAGAACTGAAGAAGCTTCTTGGATGAGAAGCGAAACCTCTTCAAGGAAAAAAACAACCAAGAAAGCCCAATTAGAGAATCCTTTCTGAGAATATGGGGGGAAAAAAATTCCAGTTTCCAGAAGGGATTGTCCCCAAATTCCTCAGCCAACCCCCTTAGATTGCAAACAAGAGTTGCTTATGGCTTCAGGTGTGATGTAAATCCAGTTGGCTTTGATGGATAAACGAAGCAGAGCTTATGTCCATCAGGGCAACACAGAGCCAGCTCAAAACTTCAGATCCAGTTGACCTTGGGTGTTCTACTGGAGGGGCCTCCAACTTTGGAAATGTTAACACTTGTGGACTTCGATTTATGCCACAGAGAAGAGGAAGGAGTCAAACTATTCTCCGAAGCATCTGAAGGCAGGACAAGAAGTAATGGACGGAAACTCACCAAGGAGAGAAGCAACCTGGAATGAAGGAGAAACTACCTAACAATTAGGACAATTGACCAGTGGAATGGCTCGGAGATGCTCCATCCCTGGAGGTTTTTCAAGAAGAGACTGGACAGCCATTTTTCTGAAATGTTATTGGATTCCTGTTTGAGGAGATGGGCTGGGCTACCATGGAAGACTTCCAAAGTCCCTTCCTACCCTATTATTTCATGATTCTTCTAGCCTACAACGGGTTAAAACTCCCAGAAAAATTAGGGTGGAGGAGTCAGGATAACTATCTTCTATTCCTCGAGAGGGTGGCCCAAAGAAGAGGGAGTCAACTTTTGCCAAAACACCCAGAAGGCAAGACAAGCGGATGGAAACCAGTCAAGGAAAGAAGCTACCTGGAACTAGGGAGATGCTTCCTAACAACAGAAGCAACAGAAATTTTGGGTTCCATTATGGTCTTTATATTGAGGACTAATTGTACAAAAGCCAAACAAATATAGACAAAAAAACACCACCGTGCATTGAAAAGCTCTCTTGCTGCAGAAAAGTGTCTGTGTGTCTGTGTGTGTGTGTGTGTGTTGGGATGCATGCTCTCCCTGTGGCAAAACGAAACCGACTTCTCCTTTAGGGCGGAGTGACAGACGACAAGAGCGACGATGGCAAATCAGTGTCGACCCTCAACTTTGGAGTAAACCGACCCACCATTTCCTGCATCTTTGACTGTAAGTATCTTCTTGGGGGCGGGGGGGGGGGGAGAAAAAGGGAATCTGTGGGTCAGCGCATGCCGCAAGATGGGCACTGACTTGGAAGCAGGGATGCTGAAAATGTTCCGAGCCATGACAAGCAGCCTTCCAATATTTGACGGGCTGTGAAGGCAGGACAAGAAGCAAAAGATGGAAAGTAATTAAAGAGGGAAGCAACCTGGAATTCAACATTTCCACTACCGGTTCTCCAGAACTGGTCAGAACTGGCTGAACACCACCTCTGATCCCATTCCATCCCGTCTTGTCACATTGGGGAGAGTTTTAATTCATTATTCTTGATCTGCCCTAGAATTGGGACATTCCGAGTGCGTCGCAGAGATATTGAAAGAAGAAGGAAACTATAAAATAGTATTAACAACAACATGCACTGATAAGGGTCACAGGACGGTGTTAGACCAGAGGCCTCCAAACGTGGCCATGTTAAGACTTGTGGACTTCAACTCCCAGAATTCCTCACTATGCATAGCTGGCTGAGGAATTCTGGGAGTTGAAGTCCAGAAGTCTTAAAACGGCCATGCTTGGAGGACCTTCTCTAGACCTTTCATTTTAAGATGTTCAATTCAGTGTTGTTGCTTTTGTTGTGTTGTTGCTTTTGTTGTGGTGTTCACCGCCTCCTTTTCTCTCCTTAAAGATGGAAATCGTTACCATCTACGTTGCTACATCTACCAGGCAAGGGATTTACTGGCCATGGATAAAGACAGTTTTTCAGGTAAGATGTTACCTAGTTGGGTCATGAAACATCTGCAAGAAAACTACCAAGCTTACAGAGGACCAAGGACCCTACAGTCCTCCTCCTCCTCCTCCTCCTCCTCCTCCTCCTCCTCCTCCTCCTCCTCCCTTTTAGCACTGATGAGGTTCCCTAGTTGAGTCATCTGCAAAAAAACCACCAAGCTCAGAGAGCACCAAAGCCCCCACAGCCTTCCCCCTCACCTCTCTTCATATCCCACTTCCTTCTAGCACTGATGATGTTCCCTAGTTTGGTCTTGAAACGTCTGCAAGGAAACCACCAGGCTCAGTGAGCACCGAGGACCCTACAGTCTTCCTCTTCCTCCTCTTCCTCCTCCTCCCTTGTAGTACTGATGACGTTCCCTAGTTGGGTCATGAGACACCTGCAAGAAAACCACCAAGCTCAGAGGGCGCCAAAGACCCCTCATATCAACCCAGAGCTTCAAATCTTTTTCTTCATTGGATCTAATTTAGAAATTCATCTCAAACTCTTGAGTGGAACCAGATTTTCAGGACCAGCTATCTGGATGATGAGATGAAAAGGCCAATATTCCTTTTTGTTGTTGTTGTTGACAATTTTGACCTAACTCCCCTTTTTTCCACTGGAACGTGAAACTCGGTGAGGCTAGTCCAGTGTGTGCCATTCACCACCCCCCAATCTTTGCCCTTCCAGAATGAACCCACAGATTTATTTATTTATTTATTTATTTATTTATTTATTTGTCAA
The DNA here is from genome assembly GCF_900518735.1 of Pseudonaja textilis. The sequence goes on from NW_020769643.1 coordinate 65,770, forward strand.
TCACTTACAAGATAATAGGTATAAGTATAAACATAGTTATGAATATATCAAAAGGATACCTATAAGAAAAATAAAAGAAACAATAGGACAGGGACAGTAGGCACATTGGTGCGCTTATGCACGCCCCCCTACAGGCCTCTTAGGAAAGGGGTGAGGTCAATAGTAGACAGTTAGGTTAAAGTTTTTGGGGTTTAGGGAAAAAAAACCACAGGTAGAGGATTCCAGACACTGACCCCTCTGTTGCTGAAGTCGTATTTCCTGCAATCAAGTTTGGTGCGGTTAACCTTGAGTTTGTATCTATTGCGTGCTCTTGTGTTGTTATGGTTGAAGCTGAAGTGTTCCTGTGGCTCAGAGGTGGCTTTGATGGAGAAAACTATTCTGTCCACGGTTCCTAAAGAGGAATCTAGCGATCACCACCTACTCCAAATCCAGAGGGATCTCCTCTTTTCCCCCAGCAAATCTCTTCTTCCTCCTGCACGCTCACGCACACACACACACACACACGTGTATGCATGTGTGTGTGCGTGCGTGTGTGTTTATGAGCTTGTTTGTTGCCTTGAACTCAGAGTCTCTCTCCAAAAAGGGATGACCTCATCCTGTCTGATTGGCTGGACTGAGTGGGAGTAACTTTCTTTGCATGGATGGCAGCCAATGACAACAGCCAGCCCAGATGTAGACAAGATGGAATTGTGATTTGCTGTTGGTGGAACAAAGCATAAAGGAGCCCCTTTTTCAGGGTCATAAAAAGGAAACCTGGTTATGGATGCGAAGCGGAGACAAAGGGGTCTTTTGAAAGGGTTTCGAAAACCGGGCGGACGGCGGCCCAGTCGGTGTTCCTCTGACTCAGGATGGAAGAAAGAATATCCAGCCACAGCTACGATGCCTCTTTCCATCAGGGCGGATCACGTGAAGGCTTAAGTCACTGCTTTGTAAAGCTTTAGTAAGGCTACACCTGGAACCCTGCATCCAGTTTTGGTTTCCCACATTATTAAAGGGGAAAAAAAAGATGTTTTGGCTTTGGACAAAAGTGCAGAGAAGAGCAACTAAGGGGATCAAAGGCCTAGAGACTAAAACATAGGAAGAACAGCTGCAGGATTTGGGTTTGGCCTGTCTAGAGAAAAGAAGGACTTTTAGGGGAGACATGACAGCAGCCTTCCAGTATTTGAGGGGCTGCCACAGAGGAGTGGGGGGTGGGGGAGGTCAAGTTATTCTCCAAAGCACCTGAAAACAGGAAGCAACCTGGAACGAAGGAGAAACTTCCTAACCGTGAGGACAATTAACCCGTGGAACTACTTAACACCAGAAGTGGTGGGTGCTTCATCACTGGAGGTTTTTAAGAAAAGACTGGACAGCCAAACTTGTCTGGAATTGTACAGGGTCTCCTGCTTGAGCAGGGGGTCGGACTAGAAGATCTCCAAGGTCCCTTCCGGCTCTATTCTGATTGATTCTGAGCACAGGTGGTTCCAGGCCTACATTAGGAAGGCCCGCAAAGACAGTTGTGGGGAGCGGGAAGAAGCTCCACGTTCAGGGCCCAGCATTCAAGAACGGGCAGTGAGAGAAGAGGGTTTCAAACCCTCTGGAGATTACATCTGAAGGTGACATAGAATAATAGGAATATAATCGGGGTAGGCATCAAAAATTTTAGCAATGGGTTCTCTGCCCGGTTGCTGGGAGGGTGTGGCCATGGTAGGTGTGGCCTAGTCGGCCTCCTGCAATACGGCCGGGGTGGGGTGGGGTGCATTTTCGCCCTTCCCAGGCTTCGGAGGCTTTCCTCGAGCCTCCGGGAGGACGAAAACGTCCTCCCCGGGCTCCGGAGGCTCTCTGGAAGCCAGAAACGGGCCTATATTTCCAGCCTTCCTGAACTTCCGGGAGGCCTGTCTTTTTGCCCTCCCCGAGCCTCTGCTCATGCCCTGCCCTTACCTGCATCCAAAACGGGCCTCGTGGGGACTCCTGGGAGGGACAGGGTGGGGTGAGCCAAGAGTGGGATTTGGGCAGTGGTGGCATTCAGCCGGTTCGCACCGGTTTGGGTGACCTGGTAGCAAGGATTTGACATGGGTTGCTGAACCGGTAGTAACTTCTGGCTGGCCATGTCCCTGACCTGGTCGCTGGTCACTCGCTTGCCCCACCCGCCCGATTCTCACTCACCTCACCCCACCTGACACTTGCCCCGCCCAGTTACTCCTTAAGGTATTTCTTTTTTTCCCCCTCCTGACAATCAGCTGTTCCTACAATCAGCTGTGCCGGGATTCCCCTCGCTGTCTAACGGCTTTGCCCAGGAGGCTTCCCTGAGGCCCAGGAAGGCAGAAAACAGGGTTGGAGGCCTCTGGACCCCTGGGAGGGTGAAAACAGCCTACCCCGGGCTCTGAAGGCCCACTAGAAGCCGGAAACAGGAAGTTTCGGTAGCCCCCTCCCCCCCACATGTCCACACCACCCAGCAACCAGGCAGCGGACCGGTTGTTGGGATTTTTGAATCCCGTCCCCGGTCATGACTCACCAAGAAGGCAACAGGAGTGATGATGTAGCTCGGGGTTCAAGCGGGGCAGACAAGGCGCAGGATGATGGGGCAGAAGGTGGAGATGGAAGGCATGGACAGGTTGCTCCAGCACTAGTTCCAAGCACCTTTCAAAGCTAGGCAAGATGTCTGATCTTCTGCCAACTTCTACAATGGTCCTAAATGTGAGTCAGCCCCTCAAGCATCTGAATTTTGATCATGGGACCCCAGGGATGCTGCAACAGTTGTACATGTGAAAACAGTCCGGAGTTCCTTTTTTCCCCAGTGCCGACATAACTTTGAATGGTCACTAAAGTAAACTCTTATAAGTTGAATGTCTATGGGGATTCTCCATCCTCCAGGCAACTGGACTTTTTGGGGTTTTTTCTTTGAAGACGTTTCGCTTCTCATCCCAGAAGCTTCTTCAGTTCTGACCAGATGATGGGGGAATGGAAGGATTTATACTCCTTGCAGACAGCTGGTCGTTTGCATCCTTTTAGCAAGTCGTTGAGGCCACCTGGAGGCCTCTCTGTATCTTCAGGGCCACCTGAGTGGTGCAAATGGGTGTGGAGCCTTCCTGGAACTGCTGAAAGGACCGTGTTGTAGACAGGAGATAAATGATGTTGTATCCTTCCCCCTCTATCCTTCACCACTATTCAGTCAGAACTGAAGAAGCTTCTGGGATGAGAAGGGAAATGTCTTCAAAGAAGATGAAAGTCCAGTTGCCTCTTGAAAACGCACCCCTGAGACAGCCTTGTCAGTTGAGGGCTGCCTGTGGACCTCCTCAAAGCCCAGGGCTCTTCCTCTGCTGCAGATCGTTCTCCGTCGTGTTTCCCGGGCACCGCAGAAGCGGGGAACCCTCTGATCCGCCTCCTTCTCTTGTCCTTCACAGATCCCTACGCCATCGTCTCCTTCCTACACCAGAGCCAAAAGACGGTGGTAGCAAAGAACACGCTGAACCCCACCTGGGACCAAACGCTGATCTTCTACGAGATTGAGATCTTTGGGGCTCCACAAAACGTTGCTGAATCCCCTCCCAACATTGTGATTGAAATCTACGATCACGACACCTACGTAAGGGTGCCAAGGGCAAAAAGGCCCTGGCCGAGCAGGAGGCCTCAGCCCAGTTTTTGTCAAGACAGAAATTGTGGGCGTGCATTAGGAATACAATGATGATCTCTTTCTCTCTTCCTCTCTCTCTCTTTCTTGCCTTCCTTCCTTTTTTTCTTTCTTTCCTTCCTTCCTTTCTCTCTCTTTCTTTCTCTTTCTCTTTCTCTCTTTTTCTTTCTCTTTCCTTCCTTCCTACCTTCCTTCCTTCCTTCCTTCCTTCCTTCCTTATTTCTTTCTTTGTTTTCTTGCTCTCTTTCCTTTTTTTTCTTCCTTCCATCCTCTTTTTTCTTTCCTTCCTTCCTTTTTTCTTTCTTCCTTCCTTCCTCTTTCTTTCTCTTTCTCACTTTTTCTTTCTTTCTTTCCTTCCTTCCTTCCTTTTTCTTTCTCTCTTTGTCTTTCTCTTTCTCACTTTTTCTTTCATTCCTTTTTTCCCTCCTTCCTTCCATCTTCCTTTCTTTTTCTTTTTCTTTTTCTTTTTCTGTTTCCTTCCTTCTTTCTTTCTTTCTTTCTCTCTCTCTCTCTCTCTCTCTCTCTCCCTCCCTCCCTCCCTCCCTCCTTCCATTTATTAATTTTTTCTGCCACCATCTCACAATTCTAAACCACACATCTGGGCGGCTTACAATGTAATAAAAACATAGACAGATGTAAAAACAATTGCAAACATTAAAAAAAGAACCAGTTTAAAATGGCAGAGGATTAAAATTCCCCCCTCTCCCTCCCTCTGATTAGGGTGCAGATGAATTCCTGGGCCGCTGCGTTTGCAAGCCCACCCTTGACTACACGCCGAGGTTGTCCTGGTATCCTATCGTGAAGGGCAGCCGGACATCAGGGGAGCTGCTGGCTGCCTTTGAGCTGATCCAGAGAGAGAAGGTGAGTTGGGGGCTTGCAGGGAGGACGTTAGGCCTGGGGTGGGGTCTCCTGGAGGCAGTGAGGAGAGGAGCGGGAACCCTGGAGGCTTAAGGGAAGCAAGATATGCAGCTTAGCCAAGGGGAGAAGACATCCAAGCAGTTGTCTACCCCCAGGTGGGATTCTGTTTCCAAGGACATGGAAGAGGTGGGAGGATCTAGAATAGAATATAAAATAAAATAGAATAGAAAATAGAATAGAATAGAATAGAAAATAGAATAGAATAGAATAGAAAATAGAATAGAATAGAAAATAGAATAGAAAATAGAGTAGAAAATAGAATAGAAAATAGTATAGAAAATAGTATAGAATAGAAAATAGAATAGAAAATAGAATAGAAAATAGTATAGAATAGAAAATAGAATAGAGTAGAAAATAGAATAGAAAATAGTATAGAATAGAAAATAGAATAGAATAGAAAATAGAATAGAATAGAAAATAGAATAGAAAATAGAATAGAATAGAAAAGAAAATA
>NW_020769643.1:115279-126870 GCF_900518735.1 Pseudonaja textilis
GCTTGGTGGGTGTGGCTTGGTAGGTGTGGCTTGGTGGGTGTGGCTTGATGGGCATGGCTTGGTGGGCATGGCTTGGTGGGCATGGCTTGGTGGGTGTGGCTTGATGGGTGTGGCTTGGTAGGTGTGGCTTGGTGGGTGTGGCTTGGTGGTGTGGCAAGGGAAGGTTACTGCAAAATCCCCCTTCCCTCCCCATCCCACTAACCTGTTTTCCAGCTCCGTTCTCCTGGGCAGGGCAACCAAAGGAGACCCAGCCAATCAGCTGGGAGTCAATGGGAGGCAGAGAAGAGACGGGGTTGGCGGGGCCAGTCAGGGGTGGGATTGGCCGGTTCTCCGAACTACTCAAAATTTCCGCTACCGGTTCTTCCAGAACTGGTCAGAACCTGCTGAATACCACCTCTGGCCAAAATTCACCCCCCTGTTTTGGTGCAGGAGGCTGACTAGGCCACACCCACCCAGCAACTGAGCCGAGAACCCATTGCTAAAACTTTTGAAGCCGACCCCTGGTAGATAGTCCAAAGCTTCATGACAAGGGTACCTTTCTTCTTCTTGTCCGTGGAGATCCTGAATTGTCCATGTTGCAGTTATCCCCAAAGGTGTTTCCCAAAAAGCAACTGGACTTTCCATGAAAACACTCTCATCCAAGAAGTTCTGAAGTTCTCACCCGAGGACTGAAGAAGCTTCTTGGATGAGGAGGGGAAAGCACTTTGGGGGATCCCTCTTTGACAAAGTGGCTCACGTTCTTCTGATTTTGGTGGCTAATGGGCCTGGCCTTCCTCCTCCTCCTCCTCCTCCTCCTCCTCCTCCTCCTCCTCCTCCTCCTCCTCCTCTTCTTCTTCCTCTTCCTCTCCTTCTCCTTCTCCTCCTCCTCCTCCTCCTCCTACTACTACTACTACTACTACTACTACTACACCTCTTCTTCTTCTTCTTCTTCTTCTTCTTCTTCTTCTTCTTCTTCTTCTTCTTCTTCTTCTTCTTCTTCTTCTTCTTCTTCTTCTTCTTCTTCTTCTCCTCCTCCTCCTCCTCCTCCTCCTCCTCCTCCTCCTCCTCCTTCTCCTCCTTCTCCTTCTCCTTCTCCTTCTCCTTCTCCTTCTCCTTCTCCTTCTCCTCCTTCCCCTTCTCCTTCTCCTTCTTCTTCTTCCATGACTTGCAGGTGGCTGGTTGGTTATGAGGAGAACAAGCAGAAGACGGATGTGCATTACAGGTCCCTGGGAGGTGAAGGCAACTTCAACTGGAGGTTCATCTTCCCCTTTGATTATCTCCCTGCTGAGCAGGTCTGCTCCGTGGCGAAGAAGGTGAGCATCTGGAAAGGCTGAGGTGGTCCTTGTTGGGAGGTCCACAGAGGCTCAAAAGCAGCTGTGATGGATGGGTCTGGGGGAGTGTTTTGACCCAAACCCTTTTCCAATAAAATGAACACGAATCGAAGGGAACAGAAACCTTTTAATGATTCTTATGAATCCCCGGTTAAAAGACTGCTGCAAACTAATTAACTTTGATAAGCATGAGCCTCACCAAAACTGTGCAAGGCTGCCAAGAATAACAGATAAGAAATAGTTTACAACACAAGAGTCTTCAAATGCCAACTGTAATGTCCACAAGGCTGAGTTTCAAAACGTCTTTGCTTCCTGCAAAGAACGTCCGATTCACAGCTGACTTTTATCTTCTTGAAGGAGGGGCCATTACCTTGCAGCCTTACTCCCGAGTCGCCCGTGCTGCTGCAGCTGCTCTTTCCTGCGAGCAGCCTTGCACGCACTTGGCACAGGCTCCTCAGAAACCTCCTCATCGCAGCTGCCAGACCCCACAATCTCTGAAGGCAGCAGTCCACTCCCGAATGGTCCTGGCCCCTCGTCTGACTCCTCACTCTCTTCAACCGTCCTCACCTGTTGCCGGCTAACCACAACAGGGAGTCAGGTGGTTGGAGTTTGTGATAAGTTCCCAAGCAGTTATCTGCGCACAACTTGTTCTTTTTCGAATTTTATTTGGGCTCCGGTCTTTGGATTGGAATGTTAATTTGTGAGGATCGCAAGGAAGAAATTAGGGTCCTCGTGCATTGTTCTCTACATGATAGAAGATAATATTTGTAGCTTAGGGTTGAACGGTGGGGTCTCTGAGCTTGGCTGTTTTCTTGCAGACATTTCATGACCCAAGCAGGCAACACCGTCAGTGTTAGAAGAGGGTGGGATTTGCTCTCTGTTTATATACTACAAGTGTGGATAGAAGAGAATCTTTGTATCTTAGGGTTGAACTGTGACAACCTTGATGCTCTCTGAGTTGGGTGGTTTTCCTGCAGACATTTCATGACCCAACTAGATAACGTTATCCATACTAGAAGAAAGTGGGGTTTGGAAAGAGGAGGAGGAGGAAGAGGAGGAGAATAAGCAAGAAGAGGAGGACAACTGTGGGGTCCTTGGTGCTGAGCTTAGTGGTTTTCTTGCAGACGTTCCATGACCCAACTAGAGAACCTCATCAGGGCTAGAAGGGAGTGAGTGGGAGAGGAGGAGGAGGAGGAAGAGGAGGAGGAGAAGAAGAGAAGAAGGAGGAGAAGAGGAGGAGGAAGCCTGAGGGGTTCTCGGTGCTCTTTGAGCCGGGTGGTTTTCCTGCAGACATTTCATGACCCAACTAGAGAACCTCATCAGGGCTAGAAGGGAGTGGGGTTTGTAGAGAGGAGGAGGAAGAGGAACTGTGGAGTTCTTGATGCTCTCAGAGCTTGGTGGCTTTCCTGCAGACATTTCATGACCCAATGAGATAACATCATCAGGGAATGAGGAAGGGAGTGAGGTTTGATCTCTCTACAGAGAGTCTGCACTGCAACACAGAGGCATCTAATCTAGAAATAAGGAGAAATTTCATGCCAGAAGTTGTGGGTGCTCCAACCCTGGAGGTTTTCAAGAAGAAATTGGACAGCCATTTGTCCAGAATGGCATAAAAGTCTCCCGCCATGGGTGTGTGTGTGGGGGGGTTGGACTAGATGACCTCCAAGGTCCCTCCCAACTCTGTTATTGTGTACTCTGTTACGTAATGGTGAACAACACTGTGGCCTTGCTTGCAATGACTTCTTCTCTGTGTTCACATGCAGGAACATTTCTGGAGCTTGGACAAGACCGAAAATAAAGTCGCACCCCAGCTGGTCCTTCAGATCTGGGACAATGACAAATTCTCCTTTGATGATTACCTGGGTGAGTGATAAATCCAGGGAGGCCAATTCTAGATTTTTTTCCATTCTGTCCTATAAATACCTTGCTGCTTGATTCGCCTCTGCGTTCTTCTCTCCTACTTTAATGTGGTTGCATATTTGAGGTTATCTTGGGGAACTGGTGTTGTGGTTCGCCGGCAGCCTGTGCAGACGGCAGCGGAATCGGACAGTGGGGAAGAAAGGGGATCAGTCAGGGAGTTTGGGGGGGGGGGACTCGGACGAGGGTCCTGCATCCGATGCAGAGATGAGGCCAGGACCATCTGGGAGTGGGGTGCTGACTCTGGAGCCTCTGGAGTCTGGCAGCAGCGAGGCCGAGGAACAAGGGGAGCCTGTTCCCAGTGCGTGTATGCACAGAGCTGCTAGAAGGCGAGAGCAGCTGAAACAAAACGGGCAACTCGAGAACAAGGCTGGGAGGTGATTGCCCCTCCCATAAGGGATAAAGGACAGGCAAAGGTAGAAAAACCTTTGCAGGAAGCAAGGTCATTCATTTTGTTCGGATTAATCCTTGAAGCTCTGTGTGGTCTTTGTACTTCGGTTGGGTTTTTTATAATTCATGTGGCACTTTAGTTGTTGGCAGCAATTCAAAGGAGAGAAAGGTGGGTGCTTATCTCGAGGGACTGTTTGGGACTCCTTACCGTCTGGAAATGAAAATAATTCCCAGCGTTGCAATAAAACAAGAGTTGTTTTAACTAAACGGGGGCTTAATTACGGTCTTGGGAAGCCTTGGTCAGAACAACCGGCACCGGGGAATTCATGCGCAGCTCTCAAGTCATAGAAGAGAAGGAAAACTTGATGAGGTTGCGGGACAGTATTGGAATCCCTCCCTATGCAGGGAGTCTATCCACATCTACAGGAGCTAGTGCACCTTGGGAAAAGGGAAGAGTGGGACCAATGGGGCCTGGGACAAAAGGGCCAAGCCTGAGGGTGACCCATGGCATTCCACGGGCTTGGCACAGGTCAACAGTCTTTTTGAGGGGCCCTGAAAGGCCACAAGAAGGCAGCCGGCAGCCCTGGGTCTTTTGACGGGGTGCAAAGATTGAATTCTGGGCATCCAAGTTGCTTTCAAGAAATGCCCAGCCTCCCCCAGCTAAACCTGGATAGGTAGCCTTCCAGGAAAAGTTTGGCTTCTTTCTTTTCTTTTTTCTTTTCTCTTCTTTCTTCTTCCTCCCTTGATCCCTCACTCCCTTGCTTGCTTGCTTCCCTTTCCTTGCCTTTTTTTCCTTTCCTTTTTCCTTCCTTTCTTTCTTTCTTTCTTTCTTTCTTTCTTTCTTTCTTTCTTTCTTTCTTTCTTTCTTTCTTTCTTTCTTTCTTTCTTTCTTCTTCCTCCCTTGCTCCCTCACTCCCTGGCTTCCTTCTCTTTCTTTCTTTCTTTCTTTCTTTCTTTCTTTCTTTCTTTCTTTCTTTCTTTCTTTCTTTCTTTCTTTCTTCTTCCCTTGCTCCCTCACTCCCTGGCTTCCTTCCTTCTCTTTCTTTCTTTCTTTCTTTCTTTCTTTCTTTCTTTCTTTCTTTCTTTCTTTCTTTCTTTCTTTCTTCCTTCCTTCCTTCCTTCCTTCCTTCCTTCCTTCCTTCCTTCCTTCCTTCCTTTCTTTTTCTTTCTTTCTTATTTCTTTCTTTCTTATTTCTTTCTTCTTCTTCCCTCCCTCCCTTCCTTCTTATACAGCCTGCTTTCCTTCTTTCCTTCCTTCCTCCTTCCCTCCCTCCCTCCTGAAGTCTTCCTTCACCTTCTCCTTCTCCTCTTTCTCCTCCTCCTCCTCCTCTTCCTCTTCCTTCTCCTGCCTTCCTTCCTTCCTTCCCTCCCTCCCTCCCTCCCTCCCTCTGCAAGAGACCTGGCTATTCCTCCCCTTTTCTTCGCAGTTTTCACTCCTCTTTTTTTTCCGGGCGTACCAGGCTCCATCCAGTTGGACCTCAACTGCATGCCAAAGCCCAGCAAGACCGCCGAAAAATGCCACTTGGACCTCCTAGAGAGCCGGGAGAGAGACGTCTCGCTGTTTGAGCAGAAGACAGTCAAGGGTTGGTGGCCATGCCTGACTGAGCAGGAAGGCACGAAAGCCCTGGCGGTAAGTCGTCTCACCCCGCTTGTCCTGGGAGGGAAAGCATGGCATAGGATGTGATGATGACCCAGGATGTGTCATCACAAAAGCAACACAGTCAAATAAGTAAGAAAAGCCCCTTTAAGGCCTCCAACTTTGCCCCCAATGTCCAGTTACGAAAACCTCTCCCAAGAACAGTACGGCAGATCCCAGAGGATCAGACAATCATGCATGCCGGAAGTTCACCATCACGGACCTAGAGGGTGGCAAACATCTTAATCGGTGGTGGTGGGATTCAAAAATATGTTTTACTACCGGTTCTGTGGGCGTGGCTTGGTGGGCGTGGCAGGGGAAGGATACTGCAAAATCCCCCTTCCCTCCCCACCCCACTAGCCTGCTTTCCAGCTCTGTTCTCCTGTCCAGGGCAACCAAAGGAGACCCAGCCGATCAGCTGGGACTCAATGGGAGGCAGAGAAGAGATCGGGGTTCCTGTGGCCAGTCAGAGGTGGGATTGGCCGGTTCTCCGAATGACTCAATATTTCCCTAATATTCCCCTAATCATCTTTGTTGCACTTCTCGGCACGCATTTCCAGAGTCTCAAGACCTTTTACTTTTTTTAAATATTGCGGCGACCAAAAACTGGATGCAGTATTCCAGAGGTGGAATCTTATCAAGGCATTATAAAGTGGTATTTTGTATGGGATCTTGAGTCTGTCCCTCTATCGAAAGGGCTAGGATGTTGTTTGTCTAGGTTGCTACGTAACACTCTGAAGAAGTGGAGGATAGAAGTCAGGGTCCATCAGTCCAGAGCAGCAACACCCCAGTGGTGGGATTACTACCGGTTCTGTGGGCGTGGCTTGGTGGGTGTGGCATGGCTTGGTGGGTGTGGCTGGGTGGGCATGGAAGGGGAAGGGTACCGCAAAATCCCCATTCCCTCCCCGCTCCTGGGGGAAGGACATACTGCAAAATCCCCCTTCCCTCCCCACCCCACTAACCTGCTTTCCAGCTCTGTTCTCCTGTGCAGGGCAACCAAAGGAGACCCAGCCGATCAGCTGGGACTCAACGGGAGGCAGAGAAGAGATGGGGTTGGCGGGGACAGTCCGAGGTGTGGGATTGGCCGGTTCTCTGAACGACTCAAAATTTCCGGTTCTCCAGAACCAGTCAGAACCCGGCTGAATCCCACCTCTGGTCTGAATGTTCAGTGAAGCAGTGGACTTACACTCCAGTCGTGGCTTGTTGCCTGCTTAATGGGACAGAGACCCGGGGAGGGTTGAAAAAGTAAAAATGGCAGGCATGACTGTGTGATTGGAGAGCTGCCCTTTTTCCAGGTCCCACGTGCTGCAGGAAAGCGGGGGGGGGAGAAACCATGACAACATCAAAGAAGTCTCAAGTCTGCCCCAATTATGGGTTAGGGAATCAAAGGAAAGCAACATCAGAAGCTCAATTTTTCAGTTCCAAGAGGTTTCTGGGCCATGCTTGGCTTGTGGTCGACTGACAGCAGACGTGAGGTCTAGAATGGGATGACTTCGAAGGAATATCTAGACTTTAGAGGCCAGTGGCAGGCCGGGCTCCCCAAATTCCACTCCCGTTTGCAAGAATTGCAAAAAGGCCCTGAGATTTTTCTAGGCAAACGCCTTCCTCTCCCTGCCTTCGTTCTGGAGAAACTTTGAAGGCTCCAGAAAGCAGGTTCAGGAATGATGTCTAGGGGGATATCTGAGAAGATGCTCGCAAGGTCACGTATAGTATGTTGTCCAAAGGTTCTGTTCCGTGGTGGGATTCAAATATTTTACTATTGGTTCTCTGGGTGTGGCTTGGTGGGAGTGGCAGGGGAAGGATACTGCAAAATTCCCCTTCCCTTCCCACCCCACCAACCTGCTTTCCAGCTCCGTTCTCCTGTGCAGGGCAACCAAAGGAGACCCAGCCAATCAGCGGGACTTTGGAGGCAGAGAATAGATGGGGTTGGTGGGGCCAGTCAGAGGTGGGATTGGCCAGTTCTCCAAACTACTCAAAATTTCCGCTACTGGTTCTCCAGGACTGGTCAGAACCTGCTGAATCCCGCCTCTGTTGGAAATGTCCATGATTCAGACTCAGGGTCTCAGGAGTTGCTTCACTGGGCTTCTGCTGGGCTTCTGAGACCTCCTTAGAAAGGAGAATCTTTGGAACTCAGTGTTGGATGGTGGGCTTCTCGGTAGTTTCTGAACTGGGTGGTTTTCTTGCAGACGTTTCATGACCCAGCTTGGGAGCATCATCCGTGCTAGAAGAGAGTGGGATTTGTGGAAAGGAGGAGGAGGATTTGTGGGGTCTTTGGTGCTCCCTGAGCTTGGTGTTTTTCTTGCAGACGTTTCCTGACCCAACTAGGTTACATCATCAGTGCTAGGAGGAAGTAAGCAGGAGAGGAGGAGGAGGAAGAGGAGGAGGAGGAGGACTGTGGGGTTCAGTCAGAGGTGGCATTTGCTGGTTTTTTCAAACCACTCAAAATAACTGCCGGAACCCCAACACCGAGAGGATAAAGAAGAGAAATGCGCAGGGACGGATGGAAGGGCTGATCCTGTGCTTTTCTTTCTCCTCTCAGCTGATCGTGGGAGCTTTTATTTTTTTACTACCAGTTCGACTGAACCGGGATGAACCGGTAGCATTTCACCACCGCTCCAGGTCTTCCAATGTGGCCTCACTCACCTCTTTCTTTCACTCCCTTTTGCAGGGCAAGTTGGAGATGACGCTGGAGATCATCAATGAACAAGAGCATGAAGAACGGCCAGCTGGACTGGGCCGGGATGAACCCAATATGAACCCCAAGCTAGAAGACCCAAAGTAAGAGCCGCCAAGAGAAGTGCAAGGCTTGCTTTGGTTTGATTTCTCTTCCTCTTTGGAGTCCGCTGCAGAGAACGAGAAGAATTTTTAAGGGGAATCGGTGAAGGAACTATGGGTTCCGATACTGCGGCCTCTCACATATAGCCATTCTTGGGGAAGAGGGGGAAATTGAAAAAGAAAAGAATACATGCCAATAATATCACAGGGTCTAAGGCAGGGGTGTCCAACCTTGGCCCACTTTAAGACTGGTGGACTTCAACTCCCAGAATTCCCCAGAAAACAAAGCTGGCTAGGGAATTCTGGGAGCTGAAGTCCACCAGTCTTAAAATTGCAGACTGGGGGATTCTGGGAGCTGAAGTCCACAAATCTTAAATTTGCCGAGATTGGAGGTCTTAGTGGAGGGGATGCCAACCTTTTGGACCTCAGGGACCACCAAACTCATAATTTTAGATCCCAGGGACCATTAACCGGTTCTGTGGGCATGGCCTAATGTGTGGGTGTGGCTTGGTGGTCATGTGACTGGCTGGGCATGGCTTGTATGTAAATATTATCAATATTTTCCTAAATATTGAATTTTTTATTTAAAAAAAGAGCAACTTTTACCCCAAATCAGGCAAAGCAGGCAGATTGAGTTGCTCAAGGAATCACAGATTCATTCAGAGATCTATATCTGCCGTTGGCTAGCTCAGTCTGTCACATAAAATTTGCTTGCGAGCAAACTCATCAAATTTGCTAGCAAGCAAACTCACAAAATTAACTCACAACACGCCATGCATGTAGATATTGGAATTTTTTATTTAAAAAAGAGCAACTTTTACCCAAAATCATGCGGAGCAGGCAGGCAGATTAAGTTGCTCACAGAATCATTCAGTGATCTATCTATCTGCCATCGGCTAGCTCAGTCTCTCAAATTTGCTTGCCCTGAGTCTGCACTGAATTTACTCGCAAGCAAAACTTTTCTCACGGGCCGTAGTCCACCGGTTGGCAACCGCTGGTCTAAGGTGTTCTTGACTTTCCTTTCCAGAGGAATCAGAGACATGGGGTAGGAAGGCCTCCCTGCTGTGTATAAAAGCCAAGCTTGGCACCTTGGCCATAACTGGTCCATCGTGGGCCCGTGATGGGGTTGCAGCTCCTATGCCGGGTGATCTTAACTTCCTTCCCCCACTGAGATGTTCTTGGTTGCAGGCGCCCGGAGACCTCCTTCCTGTGGTTCACCTCACCCTACAAGACCTTGAAGTACATCTTGTGGAGAAGGTTCAAGTGGGTCTTTCTCATCTTCCTCCTTGTCTTCATTCTGTTGCTCTTCCTGGGGATCTTCATCTACGCCTTCCCGGTAAGATCGCGGGGCTTTCGAACTTCATCCCTTCTTCTCTCTTCCTTCCATTTCTTCCTCCCTTTTCTCTCCTCTGGGCTCTTTCTTGGGCTCTTTCTTTCATCTTCTTCTCAAACCTGTCTTCTCCTGGGGCTTTGGGACTGGAGTCTTAGTGGACAACCAGCTACATATGAGCCAGCCATGTACAGTGGCAACCGAGATTGCTAATGCAATCTTAAGTTGCGTTAACAGAGGGATACAATCCAGATCAAGGGAGGTACTAATACCATTCTATAAAGCCTTAGTAAGACCACACCTAGAGTACTGCATCCAGTTTTGGTCACCACACTCTAAAAAAAGATGTTGAGACTCTAGAAAAAGTACAGAGAAGAGCAACCAGGATGATCAGGGGACTGGAGGCTAAAACATATGAAGAACGGTTACAGGAACTGGGCCTGGCTAGTCTAGAGAAGAGAAGGATCAAGGGAGACAGGATAGCATCTTCCAATATTTGAGGGGCTGCCACAGAGAGGAGGAAGGGGGTCAAGCTATTTTCCAAGGCACCCGAAGGCCAGACTAAGGAATAATGGATGAAACTGACCAAGGAGAGATTCAACCTGGAAATAAGGAGGAATTTTCTGACAGTGAGAACAATCAACCACTGGAACAGAAATTGCCTTTGGAAGTTGTGGGAGCTTTACCCCTGGAAGCTTTTAAGAAGATATTGGACTGCCATTTGTCAGAAATGGTGTAGGGTCTCCTGCTTGGGCAGAGGGGGTTGGACTAGATGACCTACAAGGTCCTTTCCAACTCTGTTAATCTAAATCTAATCTGAAACCCCAACGGAAGCCTCTTAAAATCCACACACTCTGCTGGCAAAGGTTTTCGTTCCGTCCAAGAAGTTGGACAGGAAATATTTTCAAAAATATACCTATACTTAATTGATTTATGTAAATCGGAAGAGATTGCTGCTCAGGGCCTTGGCTGGGGTGAGAGTAGATGACCTTCAAAGTATCCCTTCGACAGCTTTGCGGCTCTCGTCCAACGTTACGGAACCATTTCTTGGTCCCCGCTCCCCATATTTTTAAGCAGAGGCGCCCAGCCAGGGTCGTCCTTGCTCAGGGTAGGGGGGGGAGGGTCAACTCTTCAGAGCCCCTCGAAGGACGGAGGGGCTCGGCGCTGCGGTTGGGACGGAGCAGGAGAGCAATGGAAACCCCGTGTATGAAAAGTTTGGGCAGCCCGACTCCCCGTTCCTGGAACGCAAGCGAGGCGTGTCCTGGAATTTCTCTCCTTTAGAAGAGGTCTCTCATTCCCTTCCCCACCACCGCAAATTCTGAGGTTGCTGACTTGAATGTCTCACCCTAAATCTGGGTCTTTGCGCTCTTCTGTTCCACATTACTCTTTGGCAACCCCACGAGTGGGGAGGAGAGGGGCAGGGCAGGGGGAGGGAGGGAAGGAGGGAGGGGTCTTGTGGAGAAGGGGAGACCCCAGAACGCAGCAGCGTTAGACGGCTTTGTGAATTCGTCTCACAAATGATTCCGGTTCCAGGATCTGTGGGGTTGCCCCAAAGAAGAGTTGGGGGTGTGTGGGGTCAACTTATCCTCCAAGGTACCTTGAAAGTAGGAGAAGAAACGATGGATGAAAATTAATCAAAGAGAGAATCAAACTTAGAACTAAGGAGAAATTTCCTGACGGTTAAAACAGTTAATCAGAGGAACAACTTTGCCTCCGGAAGTTGCGAATGCTCCAACCCTGGAAGTGTTTAAGAAGAGGCTGCATAACCTTTTGTCTCCTGCTTGATCAGGGGGCTGGACTAGAAGTCCTCCAAGGGCCCTTCCGGTTCTGCTGTTCTGTCATTCTGATTGCAGATGGGAAACGGAAGCATTAGAGAATAATTTCTTTTATATATATATAAATATAGTTTATTAATTTTTACAATTAAAACCAATCACAATACATACACAAATAAGCAAAAGAAAAAAAAGAGAAAGAAGAGAGGAGAGGAAGAGAGGGAAAGAATTTTGAGAAAAGAAAGAAAAAGAAAGGGGGAAGAAAGAAAGAAAGAAAGAAAGAAAGAAAGAAAGAAAGAAAGAAGTTACAAAGTAAAAAGTATTCTTATTTTAACAGTTTGCAAGATCTTCTTTCATTTTCATAACCTTAACTTGTGTCATATAACCACACCTGTTTTTAACTTATATCGCTACCTTGTTATTATAGAATAATTTCTAAGACATTAATCAGTCCACCA